>VMBQ01011195.1:1619-15906 GCA_007657795.1 Dreissena rostriformis | reverse complement strand
GATACCATTTATCGCGTCAACAACATAACCACCGAACGCTGCATGGCTCGCGTCGGAATAGACAACCTTAGTACATTTGTGAGAATCAAAGATGTCCCTCTTATTCAAATGTAACAGATTTTCATTCCAAAACATTATTTCCTCGACACTCTTATAATAGAAGGTATTAACAACCTAACACTGCCTGCTATTCTCTTGATAGCTAAAACCAAATTTTTCGTGAATGTATCAATGTCATGATACGCTCCTTTTATATCGAAAGTAGGAAAAATAAATAATCATCTCAAATATATCGAGGCTTCCCATTCTTATTAAATACGCCTGTAAGCGTATTAACAACATGTTAAATGCCACGTGAGCTTTTAGTCTACTTACCGCCAAACTTACGGTATCGATTTCTATACTATGATCTTTTTGATCAATTTCTATACTAGGATCCATTTAATCAGTTGCTACTTTTAGCTCTTTCTTTACATTACCGTTTTCCGACAGAAAAGGAAACTTATAACCTTAATTTACTACATCTAAAATGTACAAACTATCAGTAACCTCCTACAGCTTGGCCACATGGGTCTAGGTTCTTTTTACCGGCCAACTTTCGATATCAATTTCTATACTATGATCCTTTTGATCCAGTTTTATACTGAAATCCTTTTGATACGTTGCGACAGATCTTTCTATACGTTACCGTTTTCCGACGGAAAAAGTAAACTTATAACCGCAATTTACTACATCGAAAATGTACTTACTATCTGTCTCCTGCTTCTCGACTGTGTGGACCTTCCTTCAACTTTCCGGCGAACTATACTTGGATCCTTTTGATAAAGTTCGACTTTCTGAACTTTCTGTACGTTACGTTTTCCGACGAAAACCAAAACTACCCATTTTCTGATAACGGGATTCTATGCATAATCAACTTATCCTATTGTTCGAGCTGTTTGCTGAACACAGTCTTGGACGTAACCCACTCGACCGACGACCGAGTCGATAAATTTTTGCGTCGGTCGAGTGAAAATTCCAAGCCGGTAGCCCGATCGGTCGAATGCTTTTTTCGTGTCCGAACTTAGTAACATGTCCGAAATAGTTTCCTAAATTATAGCTTCCTCGGCATTCCGGAAATTTTCGCTCGGTACTGATTGTGTTTTTGATTTTTGATTCGCTGGTGATTGCGCGGCCATGAACGGTAACTGACGAAAAATCCTCGCTACTTTCCGAAAATCTTACAATGTCCGCCATCTTTAAATATTTTAAGCGATCCATTTGCAAAGTAAAGCACTGCACTATCTGCTTAGCATATTGTAAAGCAATATGCTAACAAAATTATCTATTTATTACGTATTTGCTAGGAAACTTGTTTTCATTGTCTGAAATAAAACGATTTGCACATTTTATTTCATGTGCAAAACATGTACATCTTTCGGACATTCTTTTTTCGGATACAGTATTTTTTGTCGATTTTAATTATTTTATTTTCGACGTTCTTTGTAACATTTTCTATACAATGACGAATACACATGCAGTGATACGAATGGTCTGGTTTATACTATTTTGCATTGTATCCTCGAGTCACCAGTTTTGGTTGATGTGTAACAAAAAGTTGACAAGATCAGATTAAAGAATAAATATTAACCATTAATTGCAACTAGAAAGACTAAAAAAAGTACAATAAGTTAGGGCTGGGGGGAAATCTGCCCTTTATCATGGTTGGGGACGTGTGGCCCCAGACCCTCAGTCTAATTTTCCGGATTTCACATTTGGGACAATTGACACCACTGCTATAGAAGCTTATTCAGAACTGAATCTGTAATCTCCATTGGGCACTCATTGAGTAGATGCTTATTGAACAGTGTAGTAAGTTGATCTCTCTAGACTCTAAAACTAGTATTATTACCGGATGGAGTGGGTTAGGTCCAAGACTGACATAGTTACAAATGTTACAGAATTATAACTTTAATTGGGGCTAGTTAAAATTGATTCGGGCTAGTGAAANTATTTCCAGTTCTATGAGTTCTAATATAGGCTCTAATCATTATATTAATGTTTAAAATGATGACCAGTATTTTCCACGAAATAAAGACAATAAACATCCCATATTAACTCTTTTGCAGATAGAACCTCCTTTATAGTTGGAAAGACAACATAAGCAGTGCTGTGCCCTGTGGCAACAACAAACAAACAATTAGATGTATCAATTATTAAAGCCATTACAAATCATTCTATTCGCTCAAGTTACTTTGGTGCATCACAATTGATCCGTTGTCGATTATTTCATTCTGTGTCTCACTTCATAGAATGCTTAACAGAAACTGTTGCCAACCTGTTGTTTATGATAGTATTATTAATTTTTATGGGGAAAATATAGTGGATTGTACTATTATTGATTTGATACCGATTAACCCTTTGAGCGCTGGAACCGAATTTTGAAGGCCTTTGCAAACAGTTTGGATCCAGATGAGACGTCACAGAACGTGGCGTCTCATCAGGATCCAAACTGTTTGCTATTCCTATAGTATTCTCTGAATTTTTTTTTAAGAAAATGCTAATTTTAGAAATTCAGAAGACAACATTTTAGAAGAAAACAAATTTCCCAGCATGCAAAGGGTTAACGTGGTGTAGTTATCTCCTGTGGGAATATAGACAGTAGCCCTTGTTTACGTTTCGGTTTTTCTTACTCTGATGTATCTACAGGGGTTGACACTTACAAGTTGTCACATGTATGCCAGTATTTTTTATATTTTTTATTTTATTGGGGGAGTTTTTGACATTTTTGTGTGTGTAAAAGTTTGGTCAGATTTGTGTGAAAACAAAATGTGCTTTTTTGCCTGTAGGAAACAGCCAAATTTTGGTATTAAATTGTAGAAAGAAATTAATGTTAACATTTATAAAGCAATTTATAAAGCAACAAAGTAATTGAAAATTGCTTTAAAAAAATACGCATTAATAACGCCGTTTATATTCTGCATTTCTTAAAGTTTACATCGCAGTTTTCAGTCTAGTGTTTTATTGTGAACCTATAACAGCATTGAAATTCGACCAGTTCATGCACATTAATGTTATTATAAAAAACTCAATTGATATATTATTTAAATATTTTTCCTTTAATCAATAAAATTTGCATTAACAAAATCCCCAGTCAAGATGTCTGCATGCATATTAAAATGATGAAAAGTGTCTTGGATGAATGTGCAATAATATTGATTTATGGTAAAACATATTTGTTTGCGATGAATGCAGTACATTCACTTTAATAATAGCCATTGAAAATGTGTTACGGATAAGGAAATTAGGGTGACTTAATTGTCCCCTACCGGTTTCACCGGAGGGGACTTATGGTTTGCACTCTGTTCGTCAGTCCGTCCGTCAGTCTGTCTGTCACACTTTTCTGGATCCTGCGATAACTTTAAAAGTTCTTCATATTTTTTCATGAAATTTGTGGACAGATGGCAATATGGAGATTATGAATGACATTTCATTTTGTTCCTACGTCAAAAATTCTGGTTGCTATGGCAACAAATATATATATAAACAAATATTTCTGACAATGGTGGAGCCGGTAGGGGACATCATTGCTTGGCAATAGTCTTGTTGTCACTGATAATTATCATGTGAATACCTTTAACCCTAGGAAAAACATTTATTTTCTGCTATAATAATAGTAGTTATAATAATAATAATAATAATAATAATTATTGTTATAATTATAATAATTATAATATATTGCTTAAGATTTAATAATGAAAACATTTCTGAAATAACAATAATACCAGAAGAAAATAATTAATGCAGATCTTTTGGTGACCTGTTAATATGAAACTCAAAATGTTTTTGCTTTTTTTGCTCCAAAAACATGTTTTTTTGCTTAACGTCTGACATGAATACATAGAGAATACATGGTAAGGTGCCAGGATGGAGAACATTCATCCATTGAGGCTAAGAAAATGAAAAGAACTCAAACTTTGTGATTTCTGGCACCTAATGTGTATTCTGTTTATCCAGTTTCTACAAAATTGTATTATGAACACAAATACTGTTAGATAAAAGAGCGTACCTAATTATGAACACAAATACTGTTAGATAAAAGAGCGTACCTAATTATGAACGCAAATACTGTTAGATAAAAGAGCGTACCTAATTATGCTCACTTTGAGTGTTCTGCCTTAAAAAAGTCCACAAGACTCCACATATTCCCATTATTTCAAGACTCCACATATTCCCATTATTTCAAGACTCCACATATTCCCATTATTTCAAGACTCCGCATATTCCCATTATTTCTAGTCATTGTCATCTTAAAAGCTTCTAAAACGCTGAATACATGTTAGTTTATTGTAGCCATATCAATTTTTCAAAAATGCAATTACTTCATTAAGTTAAGTTGTTTCCAAATTAGAATGTGTGTAGAAATTTAAATGCAATTTGTATGAATATCTCTGTTGTTACTGTGTATTTGGATGAATGAAGTGGGTTAGATTTGAAATGGGAGAGTACAGATGATATTCCTCGAATTGAGTCGGTGAGAATAATCCTAGATTGCATGTTTTAAATTGAATTTAGGCCTCAGTAACTCGGACACTGCGCTTCACTGTTAGGCAATGAGTGGAGAAATTATTTAATATTAATGTGTAATTATAATCTTCATAGATTTGTTAAATATTGATTAGAAATTTATAAAAAAAGGCATTTCTGGTTAATTTCGTTGAGGAATAAAATGTTTCTTTGAAAGAAATGTAATTATTCTCAAAGAATAGCCCGCTTATCATCAAGTGTGATGAAACAAAAATGAAAAGCATTTCTACTTTTTTAATGCTATGTGTAGATTAACAATCAAATTGGAAATCTGCCATATCTACTAAACATCACATCATACAGTCACAACATTTTTATTATTGTGAATATTGGGTAGAGGTGTTTTGAATTTAGTGCTATGTCATTAAGTTATCCGGCGTGTATTTATGCACTACTAACCTAATAAACATTGCCTTTTCCTGTTGACTGGAGATAGGGGATAAAATATCCTGACACCCCATTATTAGGTCCATGTTGCACATAGAAACAGGATAAATAAAATACTTGTGATGAAAGTATTCTAATATTCTTTCTTTCTGTTCAGGCGTCACTACTTTGAGGTGAAGAGACTGGAGGATGGGTTTGACCTGTCAGGAGTTAACCAACCACAACTCAACCATCCGCCTCTCAAATCGGTAAGCATGTCAATTATTAATTTGAACACTCTAGTTCCTAGGAAAGAACATTTGTTTTGAGAATGTCTCGCCAAGATTAAATATTTGTCATAAGGGGCAAAAACTAGGTCAGAAGGCAAATTTATTACACAAATATAACAAAAGAAGATAAGATCAGTTTTATTCTTTGGGTCTCAGGTTAGCGCCCAAGGGTCTTTGGTTCTCTTGTTGAAATGAATGTGAAAAATATGATTTACGAAAGATATGATACTGCAGTGCCTTATACAAAATAGTTTCCAAGATTTTTGATGAAGCTGTTAATATTTTTCAGATATCTGTTTGCAGTGGTGTAAAAAATTAAAGTTCAAATGTGATGTTTATGTTTGTTGTATAAAATCAGTTGTCTTTGCTGGTCCCACCGACCTTGACCTCTCCATATCGGATTCCCATGCTCAGGAGGAGTAATACACTGCAGGTTTGTCAGGCACTTGAGTGCATGGTCAGGTAAAAACCCATACTTGACCATAGTGGTTCAGTGTTTTCCACAGGCCATTTAACGGTCCCTCACCGGGGCGCTTGAATTTCGAAATCAGAGTCCGCGGTGTGCTGCAATTTTCTGATCAGTGTATTGTGGCTGCTACTGCCATTCTTAAGATCAAAGCGATATAATCTTCGCCGAAAATTTTGAAAGCCAATTCTCTGTCAACTACATCTATCGCTTTACCCATCTAAAGCCTGCATAAAGGCGGAGTGTCGCTGTATTGGAAAATCAATATTGGCCAATGAGAGCGCACGCTTTGTATGAGCAACCGCACTCGAAGGCAGGCACTACCTGCAGCTTAATCATGCAGACGAATCGTGACATACATGGTATTTCCAGAGAAATCTTGGCCAGTTACTTGGAAGACTGATGATGGCAACCGGCTGTTATCCTCATGGAAGTGGTGCATTTTATGCATAATACTGTAAAAACATTTACTCGACTCGTTAAGCGTTTTAACAATTTATCGTTGAATTTATTACTCAATTGTTTTTTTGTTTTTTAAATCTCAAATGAGCATAATTTAATTTGTAATCCGAAACCCACTCCCGAATGTTAATGTCAACACGTTTGTAATTTGAAATACACTTTCGAAGGTAAATGTTAATTCGACGTTAACAGATTCTTGCTTCAAATAACAGTGATAATTTATTTCGTGTTGACCCTTTCGTGTTGCCTGTGTCTCAATAAAAAGGGCGCGAAAATTATGCCGTATGTACAACGTCGCGTCATTTGCATAGAAAGTGTAGGTGTATTGAGCGTTGTATAGACAAGCACACATCACCTCAGGGGATTTACGCATTTTCAGTGGCAATATTTCATCAAATCTATAAATAGTCACTTATGCCGAAATTTATTTGATACTTTAGAAAAATGCCAATGTTTGTGTTTAAGAAATTATTAAGAACTTTTATTGTCAATATTTACAAGAAAGTGCTTTTAAAAATGGAATAAACAGGATTATCGGGTAATGAATAGAAACTTGAAAAGTAGTAAGTATGTAGTAATAGAGTCGGGTTGATACGGATGTATTGAGGAATCATTCGAGTCGGGATTTTACTATCTATGCGGGAAAGTTTAAAAAAAAAATAAAAAGTATATCTTTATAAATGACTTTATAGCTGGGGTTTTAAGGAGTCAAAGCGCACCAAATGATGTCTTTTGACGCTGTTTTTCTGAGAGTTATAACGCACCACAGAACGTCAATTGACACGTGAAATTTAAAAAAAAATCAACGTCCGGAGGGGACACCCCTCCCGTAGCCAACCCTATTAGCCCCGGGGCGCCTTCAGAAAATCCTGTGGAAAGCACTTTGGTTCATGGAATAATGGTTATGGACTGGAGTTTATTTTGTGGCTTATTCTCAGGTGGTGTTTCTGGATGTTCGCGTAGCTTCAAAGTGTCTTAAGATTAAATGAGCCTCGCTCTGTGCAAACTGGGCTTAATGCATGTGCATAAAGTGTCATCCCAGATTAGCCTGTGCAGTCGACACAGGCTTATAAGGGACAACACTCTCAGCTTTTATGGTATTTTTGCTTAAAAGGATGTTTCTTAAAAACAAAAATCAAGGTGGGAAGTGGCGTCCCTGATAAGCCTGTGCATACTGCATTTTAACCTGATTTCCCAGAGCGCGACTTTTAGTATTTATGGACAAGATTCTATAATATTTTGAAGGTTTGTTGGTGATATTATCATATTAAAGATATATTATAAGAAGTTTAATAGAAAAAGCTAAACATTAAAAAAGCCTGGTGATTGTTGTTAGTGTGAAAAAAGGCAAATAAATAAACGTTGAATTTCTGGGTTTTTCCCTATATATTTTTGTTCCAAAAATGAATTATTGTTGATTTGCTGACAAAAGTGTGTTTTTTTTCTCATGAAATGAAAGGAGATGATAATCTGCTATTGGTTGTCATAATGAACAGGAGCAGCTGATTTAATGAAATCCCTTAATCCATCTGGAAATGGAAATATTTGACAGAGCAGTATTCTGCAGATTGTAGCCTAGAAACAATAATCTTGGAATTTGGAATTCCAGAAAGGATTCTCATCTTATGAGAGCGCTGTGGGAAAATGGGGCTTAATGCATGTTTGTAAAGTGTTATCTAAAAATGTTATCCAAGATTAGCCGATGCAGTCAGCAAAGGCCAATTAGGGACAACACTTTCTGCTTTTATGGAAAAAAATGTTTAAAGGAAGTCTCTTCTTAACAAAAATCCAGTCTAGGCGGAAAGTGTTGTCCCTAATTAGCCTGTGCGGACTGCCTTATGCCCCATTTTCCCATAGAGCGGCTCAACAATAATTGAATTCCAGAAAGGATACTAATCTTAGATTTTAGTTCAACTTGTTCAGCTTGCAATTAAATACAATGTTAACATTTATTTTAAGACAAGTACTTACTAGTTAGTAGGAAAAACTTCTAATAATATGTGTATAGATTGTAATTAAAAATAGTGTGGTTTTTAGTCAATATTGTTTTATAATAATTTGTGTTCAATTTACATCAGTTGTTTTTATAACTCAGCGTAGAAGTTTCAACATAAGACAACATATGAACTATTCTAAAATACTTTTTCCAAGCTTGGCGTATAATTATTTTACACATCACATGGTACGTATTTGGGAAACTGTTCTCGAAATGTTATGATAAGAACTATGAATTGTATATTTTTTCAATATTTCGTGCCAAGTCATTTAAGCAACAAATCCAATTAGTATTGCTATGACTACACCATGGCAACACACTGGTTTGCTTTGAATTTATTANGACAAATTTGACCAATTGCTTCAAATGACCTCATTTTTAGTGCTGCATTGTTAAGTTTACAAATTTCAAAGGTTAGGTTATTGTGCAGTTACCATTGTTTATTCGAAGGAAAATATATGGCGCTAACATATCCTTGTAACTAACTGTGGTAATCTTATTACCACAATAAATATTAACCACCGTTTATACAATTGGTCATGGTGATGGTTTCACTGTATTTCAGCGGGCTACGCTGCAGTATGATGGTTTACACGATCGAGCACTGAAGCACTATTTCAGCCAAGCCGAAGTTAAGACCCGGATCACTCAAATGCACCCGGTACTAAGATAGAGCTTGCATGCTCATTTGAGCAGTGTCATGCAAAAATGGGATTAATTCCATGTGCAGCAAGCGTAGCTCTAGACAAGTCTGTGCATTTGCATTGTCTGGTCAGGAGTTACCATGTCCGCTATAATGTGATGCAAGATTTTGTGGTGTCATTTGCTCCAGTCAGGATTAGAGCTACCCTTGTCCCAAATGGCATTAGACGCATTTTTGCATGACGCAACTCGTTGTTGCTGGGTAACAAATTGTAGTCGTTTTGTGGTAAAAATGTTCGTTAGAAGCTAATCTTGTAATTTTGTTTGTTAATTTTGGCTCTTGTACTAAACTTTTTTTATCACATTTAGTGTATTTAAGATAATTGTGTTCTTGTTTTTTGTGTAAGAAATATACAAACAATACAAAATGACACATAATGGAGCATGGATTTTGGCATTGTTCAATATTTATTATTATTCTGGTTGATGCTATTTTAATACTTTTCTTATTTGTTTTCTTTGTTGTCATGAAATATGCGTTTTGCATGAATGTTCGAATTTAAGAACACAAGCAATGTTTGTGACAGTAATAACAGATTCCCTAGTGTCTATTGCTACCCACACCCTTTCACATTTAGAGTATATTTACCCAAGTGCTTTACCAGTCACAAAGGTATTGATTCATGGAAAGGCTCTATTGACAACTACACTTATAATAATACAATTACCTCACCACAAACACACAATACTTAGTGTCAACACAACTGCCTAGTACCATTTGTATTTCCCAATGAAATTGGTGCATTTGAAATGTGTAACAGAATTTAGGAGGAATAAGAAATATCTTAAAAAAAGATATTTGGCGTTTATGTTAATTAGTTTTTAGCTCGGCCTCTTTCGAAGAAACCCGAGGTATTGTCATAGCCCTCTCGTCTGCCGCGTCGTCGTAGTCGGCGTCGTCCGAAAACTTTAACATTGGCCATAACTTTTGCATTATTGAAGATAGCAACTTGATATTTGGCATGCATGTGTATCTCATGGAGCTGCACATTTTGAGTGGTGAAAGGTCAAGGTCAAGTTTTTATTTTTTATTTTTTTGGTTTCTCATGTGTATCTTATCGACCTGCACATTTTGAGTGGTGAAAAGGTCAAGGTCAATGATGACCTTCAAGGTCAAAGGTCGAAAAAAACAAAATCCAAGCACCCACAGCCGAGCGTTGGCATCCGCTAGACGGTGCTCTTGTTGTGTAGTACGATAGTCACTCAAGATCAAAGAGTTATGACTGAGATCAGAGTTTTGTTTCTGAACAGTTCTTAGCCACATTATATCTAAATACATTTAAAAAATGAGAACAAAAATAGTTTACAATCTTATTGGACCCCTACTCTGAGAATGTAAACACCAAAGGAAGTCGAGTATTTGTGAAAACAAGCTTGGAGATGAAGATGTGGTGTGTCACCTTATTTATCAATTTCCTTGTCCACCACAAAACTTGCAGAACCAAAAAATGTGTCTTTATGCCGTATGAACAAATCTTCACAAAAATAGTGGGGATTTCCCATACTTTACACTTTACTGCACAACAAAGATAGTCAACCAGTTTTTCATAATATAATTTAACACTGTTTTCAACAAATGCAAACATCCCAGTTATTCATTTGGGCCTACTGGCGGGAAATTACTGTTTTTTACTGTTGATAAATGTCATTCAAGGTGAAAACCAGGGTTAGACAGCTACAACTAAAACAACGCAACCAAATACATGCAACGCAAGGGCATTTAGTTGTTTAAGTGTAAAGACTTTATAGATATCTCAATTGAAGCGCGATTTACTGTTATCAGTGATTTAATGACAATTTTATTTGCTCTTTCCAAAATACTGAAGAATATCAGGTGGAGTAAAACAAACTTCTTTAATGCATACTTGAAGTAAATCAATATACTGAATACATGAAAGCAAACGGTATAAATGTGGTAAGGCTGCATGTAAACATGGAGCACTTAACATGGTCATAAAACAAATGTACATTAAAAATGAATATGACTTGATGAATATATTAAGGTTCAAAGCGTAAAATATATTATCTTCGATTGTTAACATTTATTAGAAATCTCAGACATATAAATTCATGGTTATCCCCTTGTTCCTTGAATTAATATTTCAATGATGGTAAGGTTCACATCTTATACATTATCAGAAAATTAACATAGAGCGTTCAATAATTTAATAAAATAGGTTTTCCCCTTAAATAAGACCATTTATGTTGACAAGTAGTTCAATGAGTTTCATGTCCCAGAAAAGCAGTAAAAATCCCGGAAATCTTTGGACAAAGTCCCAGAAACGATCCCCAAAGAATATTTTATGTGTGCCCAAATGTAAGTCAGACCAAAATAGTTGGCAGCCTTTTTCAACAACAGAAATTTTCTGCCCGTATAACTCAAAATGCAGTATGCGCGTCATTGTTTTGTTGTTGATCATCAACGTCTTATGTATACGTGTTTCTGGCTTACAGACGGACGGAGAACTGAGGGAGGATGACATAAAACGACTCCTCAAACGTTACATGTACAAGTATAGGTTTATTGTAAGTTGAGATGCTTTCCTGTAAATCCCCAGGTCTCATCTCACCCGTCCATCTCAGATCACATGTATTGGTTAATAGTACTTCTTCACGCTTTCATTATTATTCTTGAGACTTGTTTGTCGATTAAGCCTTGCTCTGGGAAAACTGGGCTTAATGCATGTGCGTAAAGTGTTGTTCCAGATTAGCCTGCGCAGTCAGCAAAGGCTAATCAGGGACAACACTTTCCACTTTAATAGAATTTTTCATTTAAAGGAAGTCTCTTCTAAACAAGAATCCAGTTTATGCTGAAAGTGTCCTCCCTGCACAGGCTTATCTGGGATGACACTTAATGTACATGAATTAAGCCCAGTTTTTCCCAGCACAAGGCTCAAATCCTCAGGTCTCATACCGCACCTCCCCATCTCAGATCTCATATCTCACCTCCCAATCTCAGATCTCATATCTCACCTCCCCATCTCAGATCAAAAGTTTAGGTTTATTGTAAGTTTTCATGCCTTCATTATTTTTGAGACTTGTTTGTTTATTGGTCATCTCATAACAAACATGACATGCATGTACAAGATGGGATTGATTGTAAGTCGCAGTGATTCACTTCTGTTTCGGAGTCTATTCTCTCATTCACCATTACATCTCAAGTGAAATGTTACTTGCTCGAGTAAAGGTTCTCTGAAATACAAGACACTAATTTCATTCTTGGACCCATAGTAATCACCTATGCCATTTCATATCAAATGAACATATACATACATATATTTATTAATTGTCAGTCTTTATGCCATTACTCCTCAAATCTCATATCTTGCTAAGTAAACTGATATCCTCAAAACTTACAGTAGTGTTATAGTACATGTTCAATATAAATATGCATGCTTTCATTTGAATACCTAGGTCTCATATCTCACTGGGTTGTCTCTAACAGTCATGTCATAAGTTACAATTCATGCAACTTTATCTGATTTTAGTGCTCTAATCTCTTACTACAAGAAGTTCTCAAGTCTTGCATACTTTTATAACATCACACTAATAATCCCCTTTACATTGGTACTTATAACGTACATGTATCAAAATCATGACTACCAGAATCAATTTCTAGTCTGTAGTTTATAATAAAAGAAAAACAATTTCTAGTCTATAGACTTCAGAAATGCTTTTATAATTAGACTTATAATTGTTATAATAGTATTTCATATAAATGATTTACATACTTTGCTAGTGGATTTTTGTAGATAATTCACACATTAATACTGTTATAGTTTGTTAAACAAAAAGCTTATTGCTAGGCAACTATAACGATATGCTAATTATTACTTATTTAATGTTTGCAATGGTTAAAAGAATGACATATAAGTGCCTTGCTGAGCACTTATTTGAAAAGCTCTAATACATATGAGCCCCGCTCTGGGAACACAGGGCTTAAAGCATGTGCTAATCAAAGATGACACTTTCCACCGTTATGGTATTTATCGTTTAGAGAAGTCTCTTCTTAGCGAAAATGCAGTTTAGGCAGGCGGAATTTTTTTGTTTCTGTTTAGCCTGTGCTGACTGCTCAGGCTAATCTGGGACAAAACTTTACCGTCATGCATTACCTATTTTCCCATAGTCCGGCTCATTTGTGTATTACTTTATTGTAGTGTTAAATCACTTTGATGTTGTATCTTATAATTATAAACTTAGTCACAATTACTATGCAATGGTATTTAGCCTTATGTTCACCTACTGATGTTTGCATGTTTCACTTGCTGCTAAAAGCCTGACTGTAAGGACAACAACAGCAAGTTACAGATTAAACAGCCCCAGAAGGTCGTTGGGTTTGACCTTGACCCTTCAAGGTCAGGTCACCATATTAACAGACGGGTGCCATGGCAACCAAATGTGCACAACAAGGTTTAAACTGTCTTACCCCATATAATGTGCATGCGTTGTTTACAGAGGAAAGATTTGTTGCATGCATGTCAACGGAACTTTTGGTTGCAGATTTTCTGGGCATGATTTGCATGTATATGTAGCTTAAATGTGTTGTAATCTTGGATACCCTCGTTTTCCATACTGTTTAATAACTGATGGCTTTGAATTCGTACAATTTTTAGCTCATCTATTTTTTGAAAAAAAATTATGAGCTATTGTCATGACCTTGGCGTCGGCGTCGGCGTCGGCGTTGGCGTCGGCGTCGGCGTCGGCGTCCGGTTAAGTTTTGCGTTTAGGTACACTTTTCTCATAAAGTATCAATGCTATTGCATTCAAACTTGGTACACTTACTTACTATCATGAGGGGACTGGGCAGGCAAAGTTAGATAATTCTGGCTTGCATTTTGACAGAATTATGTGCCCTTTTTATACTTAGAAAATTGAAAATTTTGGTTAAGTTTTGTGTTTAGGTCCACTTTTTTCCTAAAGTATCAAAGCTATTGCTTTCATACTTGCAACACTTACTAACTATCGTAAGGGGACTGTGCAGGAAAAGTAAGGTAACTCTGACTGGCATTTTGACGGAATTATGTGCCCTTTTTATACTTAGAAAATTGAAAATTTGGTTAAGTTTTGTGTTTAGGTCCACTTTTTTCCTAAAGTATCAAAGCCATTGCTTTCATACTTGCAACACTTACTAACTATCGTAAGGGGACTGTGCAGGCAAAGTTATGTAACTCTGACTGGCATTTTGACGGAATTATGGGCCCTTTATACTTGAAAATTTGGTTAAGTTTTGTGTTTTGGTCCACTTTACCCCTTAAGTATCATAGATATTGCTTTCATACTTGGAACACTTACTTACTATCATGAGGGGACTGGGCAGGCAAAGTTTGATAACTCTGGTGTGCATTTTGACACAATTATGTGCCCTTTTTATACTTAAAAAATTGAAAATTTGGTTAAGTTTTGTGTTTAGGTCCATTTTATTCCTTAAGTATCAAAGCT
>VMBQ01011194.1:0-15650 GCA_007657795.1 Dreissena rostriformis | reverse complement strand
TGACAAAAAAAGTTCATAGTGACCAAAAAAGTTCATAGTGACAAAAAAAGTTCATAGTGACAAAAAAGTTCATAGTGACAAAAAAGTTCACAGTGACAAAAAAGTTCATAGTGACAAAAAAGTTCAGTGACAAAAAAGTTCATAGTGAGAAAAAAGTTCATAGTGACAAAAAAGTTCATACTGACAAAAAAGTTCATAGTGACAAAAAAGTGACAAAAAAGTTCATAGTGACAAACAAAGTTCATAGTGACAAAACAAGTTCATAGTGACAAAAAAGTTCATAGTGAAAAAAAAAGTTCATTGTGACAAAAAAGTTCATAGTGACACAAAAAGTTCATAGTGACAATAAAAGTTCATAGTGACAAAAAAAGTTCAGTGATAAAAAAGTTCATAGTGACAAACAAGTTCATAGTGACAAAAAAAAGTTCATAGTGACAAAAAAAGTTAATAGTGACAAAAAAACGTATTCGAACAATGGCTGCCACTACAACTGACAACCCATGTGGGGGGGCATGCCTGTTTTACAAACAGCCCTTGTTTTAATAATGTTTAAACATGTGCGTTGAAAGGCCAAATGTATAGATTGATCAAGAACATACTTGAAATAATGTTAACTGGTGTTAACAATGACGCGAATTACGAAATGTATGCATTCAACGTTGAGATGGGGTTATGATAACAATTAACTCTACCCCCCCTGTGTGAGCATTCTTAATATCTCCACCAAAGACACCGTGTACTGGTTCTGCACAGGAAACGGACTCGAAAGCATTTCATAAGTCTTCGGCTTTCGATTTAATCGATCTAAAATAAAAAGGGTTTGAACTAACTATTGATTGTAGCTGAAACACAATTGATTTTACAGGCATTCAAGCCAGAAGACTACAATCTGGACAGCAAGGACAAGGCCTATGCAGCCAGGTAACCTATCTGACGTTAATTTGAGCATCGCTCTGGGAAAACGAGGCTTAATGTATGTGCGTTAAGCGTCGTCCAAGAATCTGTGCAGTTCGCATAGGCTTATCAGGGGCGACTCTTTCCGTTTACACTGGATTGTCGTTTAGAAGAGACCCTCTTCAAACATAAATTCCATAAAAGCGAAAAGAGTCTTCCTTGATTAGCCTGTGCGGACTGCTGACCTTAAACTGGGACGACAGTCTTCGCACATTTATTAAGTCCACGGCTGATTTCCATTTTTTAATTCCAATTTGAATTGAAAAACTGGATCATTGACAAAGCAAAAAAGGGCCCATTTCCCAAAACCAAACTCAACAATGAGTTAGCAAGTTTACGTTTGCCTTGTCTGCTTTAGTTTTAATCAATCCATTCAGGTTTTTTGTTCGATTGATTTAGGTGTTTATATTAAAAAGGCATAATGTGTTTTAAGTCAAATGAACTTGTGAAAATCAACAATGTAATAATGTTATATATAATAAAATAATCATAATACACTATTATGATGTTTTCATTTATATATAGAGGGCATCTAATTTATGCCGATTCAACTTAGAAATATGAGCACTGTATAGTAGCGTATTATTGTATTTTTATATATTTTATTTTCAGCTTACTTAAAGGCAAACCTCAGGGCACCTTTCTATTACGACAGGGAAATAGCACCCCTTATGTAAGTTACTTCTTATTTCGTTTTTTTACTTACGATATTTTGTTTCTTCGAAACTGAATGTTCTTTTTTGACAATGTGTAATGTTTACTCTTAAAGACCGCATACACATCTTGTCGTATAAATCTTGTTTGAAACTCGTTGTTTTATACAAATATAGTCGTATTTCGTTTCCCTTTGAGACAACCTGTGAGCCACTTGTCCGTATTGGTGTCAAACACACAATTTACACAAAATACTGACGTAACGTAACAGCATCTGTAAATGTAAAACTCGAGTAAATGTCAATAATATACACAGGGACGATAATGAGCGTAAAATGTTGTTTTTTTCCTGAGTCATTGACATCTAACTTGTGCAATGTATTGCTATAGCATGAGCTGTAAGAAGTTTGAAACAGAAATTGGAATTTTGAAATCATTCTTTGGAAGCCCAAAGAAATCAAGGAAGATAAACACGTATAATGAATAATTGTTAGCATTAGGTATAAAGAAGACCGGTAACGCACTACTACCATACTTGAAACATGTACTAGTGTTAAGTTCAATATGAAAAAAATGCTAATAATAATCCAGCAATTATTTGCAATAACCGTTTATTCTACCGGTCATTCTCTACCGGTCAGTATTTTAAAATTGCAAAAAGTGTAAAAACAAAGAGACCAACTTCAAGGCTGGGTATATGTGCCTTCCTTTTTCAACTCAGGCATGTTATAAATTACATGCCATTTAATGTAAGGTAGCTTTTGAAAGGAACCTGTACAATGGCGCCATTAAAATGACCTATATACTGACTACTAATGTGGATTTTTTTCAGGTTTTATGCGTAGTTGTCGACGGAAGCGTCAAAGAATTCCAAGTTTTCCAAGAGGTAAGTTGTCGATCTTTTTTTTTCATCGAAAACCATAGACGTATCTTAACTATTACGATTTAAATAAATAAACCTAGCCCAAATCCAGCTAAATTATCCGCTTTTTCCGCATNGATTTAAATAAATAAACCTAGCCCAAATCCAGCTAAATTATCCGCTTGTTCCGCATTCTTCTCGTTTTCTGCAAACACACTCGACGCTTTTTATCCACGTGCCTTATAATCCATATTGGTTTAAAGTATGATATACGCGCAGTTTCCATATATTGTATTTATGTTTACATTTTCAATAATAATGCATGCTGAATCATGCGCTAGTCTTTATTATGGTATTCCTTAATTAAATGAGAATGCTGTGTTCATTGGTCAATTCTTATTCATGTGATATTAGCTCTTCCCGCCGTCTGGACGAGTGGCTTTGAACAAGGACAAGTTTTTCCCTCAACTAGACAACTTGCTGATGTACTACAAGCGGCACAGACTGCCAAAGAAAGAATACACCGTGAAGTTGTCGAAAGGATACAAAGCAGGTTGATGACGTTTATGACGTAAATGACGTTAATGACGCATACGACGTTCTGACACTTACATTTGTTTCCACGGAAAGATCGTGGTGATATGTTAAGTTGGTGAATATTTGAGTCTTGGTCAGTGTGGCCGCTTTCTGAGCGTTTCCCAAACACTGCTTATGTGATCCTATTTTAGTAAAGTGAAAACGTACACTAACGTGACTAATAGAGTGAATGTATTAAATTTCTATATTTTATAATAGTGGATATATTTACGTGGCCGTATTTAAAGTTTGTGAACATATATTCGTTATCACGGTCTTGAGTGAACGTATTTACTGGAAACATTTTTACTAAAGTGAACATATTTATGTTTTTAACTATATTGAACACATGTTTGCGGCCATATTTCAGTTTAGTTACCGNAGTGAACATATATTCGTTATCACGGTCTTGAGTGAACGTATTTACTGGAAACATTTTTACTCAAGTGAACATATGTATGTACTTTAACTATATTGAACACATGTTTGCGGCCATATTTCACTTAAGTGACCGTAGTTTAGAGGCCAAATTTTACTTTTGTGAACAAAGTTACGTTATGCCAGTTGTGGTTGATTTGGATTACGAATTGTCACTTAATTTGTAAACCTCGTAGTATATTGGTGTGCACAGTTTTGTTAAACATAAGCATGTATTCTTTATACGTTTTTTGGTAAAAAGCGTCATAATGACATTTTCTTTTTGACTGAAGACGACGAAAGAAAACGGCCCTTAATAACTGAAATTGGGAAATTAGAAATCGAAAAATTAATACAAGAATGGTAAGTGTTTCGTTTATTGTACTGGTGAGGTTGTAGTTTTCACTTTAATTCGGGTATTTTTTCATAAATTGGTTGAGTCATACATATTTAATTTAAAAGAACTTCGTATTCCGTACGCTGACTTAATACTTATGTTTTTAAACGTCAGTGACACATGTGACTTGTATCGCAACTAGGTTGTATGGGCAACTGGAACATTTTTCTTTTAAAATCATCTGTTTAATTTCTATATGAGGATAAAGAGGTTTTTCCTTTATTTTTGTGTGTTAAGTTGAATTTTGCGCCGTTTTCAGCAGTATTTCAACAGTATTTCCGTCATGTAACGGCGGTCGGTTTTCCAACTAACAATTTTCTTGGGAGAGCTGGATTACCAGTACAAAGTTCACACACTTAAGCCAGTAACTTACAACTACCCTACTTGAATCAGAGGTAGGGAAAGACAGGCCTTATAAAGCCGCCTTTCGTACATGTTCTCCAGATGTCACAATGTCCTCTTATGAATCATTATCGGGAGGATCACTGTGCTTTAAGCCAGTAATTTACTGTTGAATTTACTGCATACAACAACATTTACGTAAGATAATCAATAAATCAATACCCATTCAGATGTCACTTTGCAAAAGGCAAACCCGCTCGAATTGAAAGGATCCGTCCTCAATTTTCATTGAATGTCAACAGTGAATATATTTCAGATTTGATTTGTGGATTAGAATGATGAGTGCAAATACATATTGGCTGCCAACTACCGGGTTGAGATATCAAGTGTGTGTACTTTTCGTAACTTACTATTTATTCTTTCTACAGTTTGTAAGATCAACTATTGTCGGCACTGATAACGTTTGAACAGTAACCAGTAAAAGGGACAATGTCTTCGAAAATAAATGTCAATTCAGATATAGTGTTGTTAATTTAATTTAATTTGTTTTAAACATATAAAACGTTAAGCTGCCCTATTGTTTACCTCTTGAAAGAATAATCGATGATTAAATTATAATAGACTCAAATGATTTTCGGTAAAAGATTGTACTATTTTTATTTTCACGTGTCATTAGTAATTGTTTACACAAAACGCATACTTATGATACAGATAATGCTTTACAATCGTGACAAAATTGCTAATATGTCAAAAAGCTTTGATATTTTATACACATTCTTGTACAATTTTATCCCGACGTACCTTTCAAACTATCTCTTTAAAAAAGGTCATGCATGTAAGTAATCAGTTGCCTATACTATACACGTCATAAGTATCGAATTATCATATTAGAATTGTGTATATGTGTTAAGCTCATTTTCAAACTTGGTAATATGTTGTTTCAAAAACATTTTAAAACAGTTCTACTAATGTTTCTTGTGTTTTAACTTGACGATTTGTACATAAAAAGCAATGGCATTTATGTCGCGTGTATTGTTCCTCGTTTTAAACTACCTCTTACGTGCATTCTATTTTCATTTGTTTTGGATAAAATATCTGTCTTCCTGTTTATTAAACAAACTTCAGTACAGAAAAAAAAGAAAGGCGTTAGTTGATTAACTTTTATTTGTATGATATGTCCCTTGGTTTCCGATGGGCTAATAAAANTCGTCTTTCGCATGAGACGTTAAACCGAGGTGCAGTGTACAAGGTGCTATACACCGGGCACTAAAAGACCCAGGGTCACCTCTGGAACGGGGTGTCTCCTGTATCTTGCACTATCCCCCGTAACCAACTAACACGTCTTTCTGGGGGCGATGGCCATATGGGAGACAATCCCGGTGCACTCGATAAAAAAAAGTGGGCAGATCGATCATCGTCCAGGCGAGATGTCAATTGAGTATTGACCGGGCCGGTGGTCAATACCCGGTTAAAACCGGTCAATACTGGTTATAACTGGTCATTACTGGTCAATGCTGGTCGATTGAAAATTATAGCATTTAAACATCACAAAGGAATACTTTAAGCTATTCTATATTAACTCAATTATTATTCTGTAATTGATAAACTTTTTTTTTTAGTTATTTATTGTAAAAAAAAATCTTTTAAGCTGTAAAAAAATACTTCTTTATTATTAATGGAAACGGCCTCAAATACATTTTATTAAGGATTAAGGCAATATCTTTATCTCAGTGTATCACATCTGTTACTAAAGTATTATTACCATTGTAGTTACCATAGTATTTCACTGATCTATTGATATATCTATTTGATAAGCAGATGGACAAACAAAACTCTTGTGTATTCTAGGGTTATAAATCTGGCCCCTAAGCTTTAATTGGTAAAAAAATGCATGCAGTGTAATGTCTCTGATATTGACAATGAAACAAATCTTCCCTTAGGCTATTTCATATCACTCAAACAAAAGGAGATAACTTGCTATTAATTTAATAGTTACTTCTAGCTTGTCTCCTTTCAGAGTATTAAGAGTTTTTTTCATTTCATATTTAAAAGTTCAATTTGTCTTCAAATGAAAAAGCAATCAAAGTTCTTGATTTTGCCAACAAATAATGTTTTCCAATTGTGGGTCTACTCTAGAATCTTCTTTTTAATTATTTTTTCTTTAAATAATTATTTCTTATCATGTTTTGTATTTTTATATCAATGGAAAATAAAATACTTTTTCACTATTTTGTTTAAAAAGAATTTAAAGAAATCTAGGCAAGAATACATGACAAGTTAGGTGTGACAGTTCAACAACACACATTTTGACAATGCCGATATGATGTGATGATGATGACATGTTCATATGTGTATAAACCTTTTTGATCTCAAAAACATTAAATATACTTTTGATAATGCACATCATTGGTTGTCATATTGTTTATCTTTTTGAATCAAGAATTATCTGAACATTCTGACATTAGAATTGAAAAAAAGTTTTATCGACCAGAAAAATCCAATTGATCAACTTCACTAATTTGTAAAATTTTGATAGATTGACCTACAAATTGCATGAACAGGTATAAAATAGTGGGTATTAATGGCTTAAGACATTATTGGCAACATGTCTGTTTAATTAATATTATCAATATTGTTTAATTAGGCATGGAATATTAATCAAAATTGGGGGTAAAGTTCAATCGACCACTATTGACCAGAAATGACCACTTCGGGAGTATTGACCGGGGCGGTTTTAACCGGTAAAAACCGCCGGTTAAAACCGGGGGTGGTCGATTTGTGCCAACCCTGATGCTAAGTGAAACACATGTGTGATTAAAGCACTAAAAAATCGTGCCTACCTTGCCGATCGCCGAAACAATTATAACTTCCAATTGAAGAGAGCTTCCTGTTGGAGTGAGGTATGCTCGAATCGTTTTTATGCTTTAAAACACGATCGATTAGAAATATCGTCGGAACGATATGCTAAATTATACATGTGAAAGCCAGAAGGCTTTATGGAAAATAATGTTCAGTTTACCCACTCACACTATTCCTGGATAAAATGGTTTACCAGAACTCAGTGAATATTCTTATGTCAGTAACTGACAGCTGCCTTATTTGAATCAGAGGTAGGGGAAGAATGGCCGTACAATGGATTAAATTACCAATTCCCACACAAGTTATGTTGCTGGGCCTTGTATCGAACCCGCGATTATCACTTTTATTATCTATCCCTTTACCAACTGAGCAAGCCAACCTGACGACGTTTTACTTGTAATATGCCTTTCTTTACAAACGTGATAACTCTTTAATTTAATTAGTATGCACTGTTTTCTGCTTGCAGTGGGTGCAAACTCAGGAAAACACCAAGAAAAAGAGATAACGGATCAGTTACCAAAGGATATTCAACAGTTGGCAAAAGCAATTACACTCCTTTATAAAGCTCTTAAAGATGGAAAAGAAAAAGTCAATAATATTCGCCTGATGGTTGTTGGCATGTGTGGTGTGGGAAAAACATCTTTGGTGAACAATTTGATTTGGGATTTTCGCAAAAAAATAACAGAATCTCGCAGCACAGAAGGCATCGATGTGCATATGTGTAAGTTGATGAAAGATGGTGAATGGTGTTTAGATAAAGAATTAAAAGTGGTCAAATATGAAAATCGCATTCAAAACGTCGTTCTTAACAACAACCAGATTTCTGAGGAATCTAGTAAGGATCTTGAAACTCGAACACAAAGTGAGCCATTACAAACTATCCAAGAGAAAATAGCCTTGCATAAAGAAGATGATATTATAGGACTTATGTTTGCCAAAAAGATCGTTGAAACCGCTAGTGATCATTCAGAAAAGAGCAAGGCTTTGCTTGATGAATCAAAAAATGAGGTTACTGTGTCTGTTTGGGATTTTGCAGGTCAGACACTGTATTATTCAACTCATCAGTTCTTCTTGAATAAGAGGTCAATTTACATAGTGGTGATGGACATGACAAAAGGTTTAAAGGATGTTGTAGGTTATTCTGAAGGAATTGGAATTTGGTGCGGTTCGGTTGATAATTGTACCTATTTGGACACATTTAAATTTTGGCTAAATGCAATTCACATGAACAGTGATTATCAATCTAAACAAAAGACAATAAAGAAAACTGTTATTTTAGTTGGCACTCGAAAAGACGAAATGAAAGGGAGTGACGAAGAAAAAGAGAATACAATGAATTCGTATTTTAACGATGCTTTATTCAACTTTGATCATGGATCACCAATTTTTGAACACATTTACAGGAAGAGATTTCTTGTAAATAATTTGTCTCCGATTGATTCTGCTTTTGCAGAGTTACGGAAAGAAATTATAAGTTTGGCTGCGGAGCAATATTACTGGGGTGAAGAATATCCTGTTCGATGGATTCACATGGAACAAAGACTGGACAAAATGAGAGGTGAAAATCAACAGATAGTACAAATGAAAAAGATTGATGAAGAAGATCAAAAAAACGTACACCCACTGGGTAAAGAAGAACTAACCTTATTTCTTGAACTACAACACAAACAAGGCAATGTCATTTTTTTCAACACAGACGAACTTAAGGATTTTGTTGTTCTTGCTCCTCAATGGATCATTGAAGCTTTTAAATGTTTTATACCTCATAATCAGAAAATAGAAGCCACCGTTTTGAAAGATTGGGAAGAATATAGAAAGCATGCAATTCTCAAACCAAATGTTCGCCACGAAGTTATGAAAAACAGTCCTCCCTATATACATGAAAACAAGAATGCTGTTGTAGGATACATGGAATATCTAAATGTTATAGCAAAGCCTGTACCAAGTGAAGACACAGATGATTACAATCCTACAATGTTTGATTGCCACATTGTTCCCTGTCTACTGAGCATGGTACCACCACCTATAGACAGCTTTACTTCACCTGATATACCACGAACACCAGTTTTAGCTTTTGTGTTTTGCGAAAAATTTATGCCCCCCTCTTTCTTCCACAGGCTTGTTGCTGTGTGCATTCGTGCTTGGTCTATTAGCAAGGAACGTAACCTATATTGTTTATTCAACGGCTTAGCTATATTTGCTCTCAATCCAACATATACGTTAAGAATATGGTATAGGGATTACATCATTTATGCAAGGATAGTTTGTTGCTCAGAAAACGCTAGGTTAGACAATTTTGCCTGGCTATTTCAAAAGATTCGTCACAAACTTTATAAAAGTTTACAAGACTTTGTGTGTCAATCTTCTTCCGTATTTGAAGAGCACATTCAGTGCCCAGACATGAAGGTATCCAATCACAATGAAGGATTGTTCAGGGTGGCACAATTTGAGTATGAAACTGAGATAGCTTGTCCAGTATGTAGTATTCCCCACACTGTGAAACGATCAGACGCTATGAAACATTGGTTCAAAGAGGAATTAGATCAAATTGAAACGGATGATGATTAATATGGGAAGATACTATTTCTTCAATTTTCAAGTTTGGTGTTTTCTAACCTTGTATGGTTGCATGTAACCTACTCAGTCCAGTTTTGCTAAACGATTAGTATAGAAGTAAAAATATATTATTTGTGAAATTTCAGTTCTCTTTAGTTCCATTTTTTCTTCTATTGAAGTTATGCCATGCTTTTTCACGTGGTTATGTCAAGATTTTCAAAACAGATACAGAATATCGTCCCCATTTATGTTCTGAAATCATTGTCAATTTTGTCTAATNTTTGTATGTAGTACTTGAATATAAATTTTGAGTAAAAGTTATTAGATGGAAAAAAATCAGCAAAACTGCCGCAACACCCCTTAATATGGGACGATACTTTTTCTTCAATTTTCAAGTTTGGTGTTTTCTTACCTTTTATGGTTGCATGTAACCTACTCAGTCAATTTTTGCTAAAAGATTAGTAAAGAAGTAAACATACATTATTTGTGAAATTTCAGTTCTCTTTTAAGTTCCATTTTTTCTTCTATTGAAGTTATGCCATGCTTTTTCCCATTGTTATATCAACACTTTCAAAACAGATACAGAATATAGTCCCCATTTGTGTTCTGAAATCATTGTCAATTTTGTCTAATAATATTTTGCAAGATTTGCTCTTACATGTTAAAGAGCAATTTCACTTTATTTGGGTAATATCTTTTAGAAAAGGTGTCTTAAATTAAAAATAAATCCATATAATGTTATAAATGTGTCTGTTTTTGTAAATATTGTACAATCTTTTCGTCATTATTTTTTCAAAATGGTGCATTTTTGTTTTTTATACAGTGATTTAATTTAAAACAGGCACCCAACTTTTTTCATTTGTGTGTTTCATTAAATTAATATTTAATATTTTGTATAAGCTAACCTGAGCACAACGTGCTCGTGGTGAGCTTTTGTGTTTGCCTTTTGTCTGTCATTAACATTTTCTTTGTTAACAATCTAGAGGCAACATTTATTGTCCAATTTCATGAAACTTGGTCAGGACATTTGTCCAAAATATATTTTGGCTGAGTTCGAAACTGTGTCATGTGAGGTCAAAAACTAGGTCACAAGGTTAACGTAAAGAAAAAGGTTTTTAACACTCAAGAAGTAACATTTATAGTCCAAATCATTATGAAATTTTGTCACAACATTTGTTTTAATAATGTCTTGACTGAGTTTGATAATGGATCTGGCTCGCTGAAAAACATGACCCTCAGGGTGTGCGGCAGTTTTCCTTATGTGGCTAAAGTACAACCTTATTAACACTCTATAAGTCTTATTTTAGTCCAATTTCATGAAACTTGGTCTGAACATTTGTTCTAATGATATCCGGGCCGAGTATAAAAATGGTTCTGATCTATTGAAAAACATGGCTACCAGGGGGACGTTGCAGTTTTCAATTATATGGCTATAGTGAAACCTTGTAAACACTTAAGAAGTCATATTTGTAGTCCAATCGTCATGAAAATTGGTNTTAAAGAAAAAAGTGTTGTGTTTCGCTCATTTTTATGTGGTAGTTATTGGTATGTAAGGAAATCATCAAAGGTTTTTGTATTGTGTAACTGTTGCTATTTTGCAGGCCATATACATATCTCGAATCACAGAGGGTGGACAAGCCTCCAGGGACGGAAAGCTTCAAGTTGGCGATAAAATAGTGGCAGTAAGTGCTGAGTGAAAAAAGTATTTGAAATGTTCGTTTTTTGTAAGACAAACAAGAATATACAGTGTTTTGTAGCACTTATTGAAAAATAAAACTTATTATTTAATTTTGAAGCTAGTTATTTCATGTCATGGTACATGAATCAACTATTGCATGACCTTGAATTCAATGACAGTATTAAAAAGGACTTTTTNAATTGTTATTAAAGGTTTGATTGTTTTTAGCTCATCTGAACACAACACAATGGTGAGCTTTTGTGATCACCATTTGTGCGTCGTTGTTCGTCGTCGGTCGTCTGTCATCAACATTTACCTTGTTAACACTCTAGAGGCAACATTTATTTCCAATCTTTATGGAATATGATCAGAACATTTGTCCCATTGATATCTCAGCTGACTTCGAAAGAGGTTCCGGTCCGTTAAAAAACATGACCGACATGAAGTGGGGCAGGTTTCCGAATATGGCTATTGTTAAATCTTGTTAACACTCTTGAAGTTATATTTTTAGTTAAATCTTCAAAAAATCTGGTCAGAACATTTGTTCTTATGATATCTCGGCTGTGTTTGAAAATGGTTCCAGTTCAGGGTGATTTCAAAAATAATAAAGCCTAAATGAAACATGCATTACAGAAGTGTTTCCGTGTGATTAACTTAAATGTGAACATTCTTCTCGATAACTTGCTTCATTAAAAAAATATCTTAAAAAGTATCCTTAAAATTGTCCCAAGTGTTCTGATTATGCGTGAAATTTTAAGTAAAAGGCCATTTTCAGTTCTATTCTTAACAAAACATTCCCGAATATCAGGTATTGCCATCATTTAATGAAAAAGAAAATGTATATACTTTAAAAAAAACACAACATTGCTTCTTGCTTAAGTTGATATCTCTTGTAGCAAGGGTTCAAAGCAGTGGTGTGCTTGTCAATTTTGTATCACAATTTTCACCACTCTTCACATATTAAGAGGGAGAATCATAAAGGGCTTCAATATGTATAGGCATATAGTGTCCTGTTTACCTTGCACATGCTTATTCTACACATTTGTACAGGTATTTATATAATTATTTGTTCATGTAACTTTTGAACGGCTGTATACTAAATATGGTCTGAATTTGTCCCAAGTGTACATTTTTCAAGAAATACCTTTTAAATTTTTCATATGATATAATTTTCAAGTTTTTACATCATTTTCTTCAAACCATGAATGCTTATCACAAGATGTACAAAACATTTGATGCCAAAACATTGTGAACTTTTTTTGGAAGACCAATATTGTGTTGTCCCAAGTGTACGAACTTTNGTTCCATTTGGGGAAAAAAAGTGGTTATTTCGGTTGGGGAAGCAGCTGATATTTGGCTACATGAAAGAAGGGTTTTTTGGCCCTGATATGATATAATTTTCAAGGTTTTACATCATTTTTTTTCAAACCATGAATGCTTATCACAAGATGTACTAAAAATTTGATGCCAAAACATTGTGATTTTTTTTTGCAAGACCAATATTGTGTTGTCCCAAGTGTACACACTTTTTATCTTGTTTGATGGACAAGTGTCATCTTCTAAAACATACACTAAGGTACTAATTTTCTGGTTAGAAGTACACAGAAGGGTGTAATCTCAAAGACAAGAGGTGGTTTCTTCACTCTGGGGATGAAATACTCTCAATGATTTTGTGTAGGAAGTACATGTTTATTTGACATTACCATGCAATTAAAACAAAATTACCTTTCCTCTTCTCAAATTAATGTCAATTTTAAACAAAATCTTTTTCCAATAATCTTTAATGTAAGCCTGAAGTTGGTTATTAACTGTTGTACACTTGGGACACAAAATGAACGTTTTTCACATAAACCTCTAGAAAGTGAAAAAACCTTATATTATGGCAGAATTAATGGTTAGATTTGGATTCAAGAAAGCATTCAAAGGCAAAAATGAACAAAAAAGCCAAAATAAAAGTTGAATATGGTCTTGAAAATATATAGAGGGCAATGTCAAATATGATGGATGACAAAGTCTTTCGGACACTTGTAATTAATCCACTCAGACTGTCGCCCTCTTGGTATAATTCCTAAGCATCTAAACTCCAAACAATATTTAAACCTACGATAAACAACAGTATGTTATATATAATTATTATTATTTAATTATTGTAATGAAACCTAATCAAAATATCGAGAGGATATAGTGTATTACAGAGGACAAGGTTTAGTAAATACAGGACATCGTGTTATGTACATGTATATTGTATAAAAACAACAAGGTCTAATTTATAGAGAACAAGGTCCAATATATAGCGAATAATTATTATGTTTAATACAGATAGAGAAAAGGGTCTGTATATAGAGAAAAGTGAATTATAGAGAATGAGGTTCAATATACTCATAAATGTATTTTGTAAAAAGAACAATGTTTAATATTTAGAGAAAAGGGATCCAATATTTCCAAATAATTTCTAGAGAACATTACCGTCAGATTGATATATAGAGAACATGATAATAGATTAAGTGTAGAGAGCAATGTCTAATATCTATAGAGGTCAAATTACAATAAAAAGAGGCATAATGTCTTATATTAAGAGAGCATTGTCAGTGCCATAGAGAAAAATGTTTAATATGTAGAGAGCATTGTCTGATATTTAGAGAAGAAGGTCTGATATATATCCATTTGTATAGAGAACAATGCCCAACATATAGATGTCCAGCATATAGAGAACAAGGTCTAGTGGGTCTTTAATATATAGAACAAGGTAAAAAATATTATCAAAACAAGGTTGAATATATTGAAATATATATGTGAATATATTGAAAACCAGGTCACTTGTATCTACAATTTGTGAAATATGTTTTTATGGGAAATACAGATCTATGACGCACTGCATAATTATGGAGATTCCTTATGCCTATGATATTCCATCAATAATAAACATACAAAAGGCCACAAAATACCTCAAATGAAATACATTTAAAAGTTATGCTATTTTTCTTCAGATTTTCACCCGTTTTGACATTGTCCCTAGTGTACAGATTTGGCCTAAAGTCATGCTAGATCTTTCCAGCAAAAAATTCAAGTTCCCTCAAACTTATCTTTATAATTGTAAGAATATGTAATGACAATTTAAATTGTACGCCATATTAGTGACTGTTGGGGTATTTCTGAGAATAAATGAAAAATGTAGTTAAGTAGTACGAATAACCTTAAATCTCTCAACATCAACCTCAAATCATCAAACGGACCTTCTGGCACAGAAAATTATTTGGGGAAACATTAATTTTTATAGTCAAGTGTAATAAAACTTAAAAGAATTTATATTTGTTGAATGATTTGCTTATTTTACTTGTATACATAATTCAGGGACTACCCTACGGGCGACTAAAGCGATAATTTCGCTCTTACGCCCGTGATTTCGCCCTACGAGCCCAGAAAAGCGAAGATCAAGTCGCCCGATTTTTTTAGTAAGCAAGACCGGAAAAGCGAAATCAAGCCGCCCGATTATTTTTGCTAAGTCGTGCTACCGCCCGCAGGTGATTAGCAAGTTTATTGCTTGTTTCAAGTGTCCCAAGTGTACAAAATGTTTGAAAAACATACAGTTTTGGCAAACACTAGTTTCTGCAGATTCTTTTATATAATAATAAAGAAACTTCGCATATATTTGTAGGGCATTCTAAAACTTGATAAAACTGAGTTTTTACTTCAAGATACACTGCCTTGAGACTAGGAAAAAAACTTTTAGGAGTATAGTTTTGAAAAAGAAGGGTAAAAAAAACATGAACATTTCAATTTTTCAATATTTTTCTTGAAGAACACTTAGGATTTTTTATTAAAATTTTGCTTAAGAACATACTTTATGTTGACAAAGCACAAAAATTATTGATAGCATGTTTTATTAGGATTTTATTAAGTGCAAAAGACAGAGACATTTATAAAAAAAAAGTTTAAAACATTTGGTTAAAATCTTTTGTTGTGAAAAAATTATTACATCTGACATGACGGCCCTACGCATTTATAAAGTTTGAACCCTTTCCCTATGCATTACAAACAAAACTATTGCCATAACTTGTCATCTAAAATTTGAGATAAAAAATCATTTTGGCTTCATTATTTTTGAAATCACCCACATGTATAAACAATTAGAATACTGTTATTTATAAATCATATTAATAATGTTTAATTTTTCCCAATTTTATGGTTTATCATGCTTTTTTTCCCAATCCAAAAGGCACAGGCTTTAAAATACGAAGCAAAAAAATCACTGGTATGTCATAAACACTTACAATCAAAGTTTACACATTTGAGAAGATTGTCTGTCAAAATGACATGCTATCATTGAATATCACATCATATTCAATGACACAGTA
>VMBQ01011193.1:13739-24402 GCA_007657795.1 Dreissena rostriformis | reverse complement strand
TATGGTTTCTTTCTACCAGAATTCTTTAACTCGTTTATCTACTTAAGTATGTAATGAAATGACAACTCCTGCCATATCCTGTATATATTTTCATCAACTTTTGCAAACAATAATTCAAGCAACCTAAAATATAAATGAAATGAACCTTCCTGTAAACTTCTGAATTATCAATTTGTGTGCCCCCGGTAGGGTGGCATATAGCAGTTTAACTGTCCGTCTGTCTGTGACTCTGTCCGCCAGTCCGAAAACTTTAACATTGGCCATAACTTTTGCAATATTGAAGATAGCAACCTGATATTTGGCATTCATGTGTATCTCATGGAGCTGCACATTTTGAGTGGTGAAAGGTCATGGTCATCCTTCATGGTCAAAAAACTAAATCCAAGGGAAGTAATAAGCTATAAAGGGAGATAATTTCTATACCTGCCAAATGATAAATAGAAACTTGATTTCAAAGCGGCGCAGTAGGGGGTATTGTGTTTCTGAAAAAAAAAATCTCTTGTCTTTATTACATTTATTACTATAAAACAACAACAAAAACAACATACATGCCATGTACTTCTTTAATAGTAAGCACATGGAAAAAATAAATGTAAATATGCTAATAAATTATAGGAGGATAAAATGTTTCCAATAAAACTGTTTCAGGTCCATATGTGGGGTGGAATTAGCTACCAGGGTCCGACAAGTTGCTGTCTCTTCACTGGTATCATGAATTCCATATCATATCAGCAGATTTTAAAAGACTGTCTATTACCCTTTACAGCTAGAAGATATCCAAACGGCTTCCGTCTGTACCAGGTAAATAATGAGGATTCTGATTAAAAATGCAAGTTTTGGTGTAACACCACAGGTCTTTTCCCCGAAATTTGCGAAGGCACATGGGCAAATATGCATGAGTTGCTTGTAACTTAGGTACCATTTTGTATTTGTTGAATTTTAAGGTACTGTATTTAATCTTACGGTATTAAGAAAAGTGAATTATTGAATAAATAAACTAGAATTCAACGGCATCTGATCAGCTATTGAACATTTTTAATTTTGCTGTGCCTTTACTTGATTTTAAATACATGCAAATGTTAAAGCATCAATTTTGGGAATTTTTTATCGACAAAATTGTCCATTTTGTGAAGTTTTGCTTCGATGAAACGGCTCATTTTGGGAAAACATTGTGAATTTATCATGCTTAAATAAGTCAGTGGTTTAACAAATAAATTTGTTATTACTTGTTATTTTGTCTTCTTTATAATATACAAATGCAATATTGGGCATGTTCAACGTTTATTCATTTCATATTTGAATGTATTTGATGAAGACTGAACTTTATCTGAGTCGCTAAAGGCTTTGTTACGTCTCGGATGAAGGGAAGTCACTTTTTCGATATAAATTATGTTAGCTTTTAACGATTTTGAAAAAAACATTTTTTTTTATTTATTTTTTTGGACTTGGGAAATATGTAATCAAGATTCGATTGGGAACGGGTCCGTTTGCTTTGGGAATGCCTTCGTTTTCCGGAGACGCAGACAGTGCTGAAAAACCCCTGACAACAGACATCTTATTAGTTTTTGCCCGTAAATTAGGTAGCACCTATAATCATATTAGTGTAGGAGGAGATATTGGCCAGGACGGACGGACGCACGGACATACGGAAGGACAGCGGAGATAACCACAATATCCCCACCTTTGTTTCAAAAAGCATGGGGATAATTTAAGAACGATTGGACGGAAACGTTAAACAGTGCTCACACGAAAGCACGTGCGACAGTTGGATAGCCTCGGCCGTCTTCGTAGATATACAATGTTCAATGTAGTTCCGGAGTATTCTGATTCACCCAACAACACCAGGCGTCACAAGGACAAACAACAATTGAGGAAGACATATGAGAACAAACGGAAAAGTCAGCGCCTGCCCGTTGCCAAATATACGTGTGCTTGTACTTTAACTATGGAACGGCGCATGTAAAATCAATATAGCTAACACACTGACACATTGATAAATGTCAAACTGTGACACTTATTATATTAATTAATGAAAACTTAAGGTAAAACTTGCTTAAATGTGTGAACAATCAACTGTTTATACCCCAATATGCATATGATAATATAGGGGGAACGACCCAGGGGCGAATGGACACAGGGCGAATGTGAAACTAGGGCGAACGGACCCGATACCGTGTTAAAGTGACTTGGCCACGCGCCCAACACCTGTGAGTCAGAAATGCAGTCATGAAGATGTTTAGTTTTAAAAAGTAAATATTTCAACTTACATATTAATCCGTCATAACCAATCAATTAATAATCAATTATTTTAAATGATTCAACTTGACAGAGTAGTAAACAGTAACAGTACACTTATAACTCACGCGTTTTAATTAAAAGACGATCGTCCCACAATTCGCGAAAATAGGTTGCCCTTTTTAAAACAATACTTGTGTGGTTAGAATTATCACTGACTAACATTTTAATGAATTTTCATGTCATTATAGTGTACTTACATACATTATAAACGAACATTACGGCTATCATTGAATAAAAAACAACAAAAAACGACACTTTCTTTTTCCCTAAATTGTTAAGGTGTTCTTAAAATATTTTAGTTTTAAAAAACTGTTTCCATCGATATTAATTACGAAAAATTTCGTCGTTATCAAACACGGGAATTAAGTCGGACAATAAAATTGTGAGCGTGTCTCACGTCGATCCCCTCATCTACATGTATTATTGAATTATGTTTATTCCACAAACAGTATACTATTTTTTATGTTTGTTTCAGTATTTTTGTTAGGATTTGCAATAAGAGATGATATTTTTTAAAAATATTTTAGTTAGATACACAATAAAAGTTAAAAATAATAATAATGTTCAAACTGAAAAAAACATATAATCACAAAAAATACATTGCCCAAGCGGGATTCGAACCAGAGACCTTTCGATCCCTAGACCAGCATCCTACCACTAGACCACTGTTGCGACTATAGCGTAAAATAGATAACACACGTATAACCAAATATCTATAACACACAGATAAGCCAGAATCTATAAATACATATTTTAGGACACACCTACCTGTATGTAGGCTCCGCCCATTCAGCGCTTTTTCAGCGGTTTGGACGAATTCGCATGCGTAGCGATTAATCGCGTTAAATCGCTTAAAAAGTGGTTGCGCATTCAGCGGATGAAAACGCTTAAAAATCGATTAAATCCGTTTAAAACGCGTAATAACCGCTGAAAATCTTTTAAGCGCTAAAATCGGTTTAAAACGCTTATTTTTTTTAAGCGATTTTTTACCGATTTATCGCGGAACACAATCGCTAACTCTACTGTATGTATTGTAAAATGTTATGAATATGTACCCCACACACTTTTTTTATGTTTTTTTTTTATTACATACATAACAAACATTCATGTTTGACCACATAAATTCAACCACATACACATTAGCTACCACTTCAATAACGTTTTCATTAAGAGCGGGGTTTTGTATTTGAATGTTCAAAGGAAAATGACAACGGCTTATTGCTGAAGTAACACAGTCATTATACTCCGTAGGAAATTAGAAAAGGATATCGTACCATACATTCAATCATTTAACAGATATGTCAGAATACACACATGGATGATACTTTTCACAAAATAACTACTATGGAATAATCACATGCTTTGTTTTAACCTTTATTCTAATTATTGACACGAATACGCATAAAACGCAACTGGCCGACATTTCAGCACATATGCATTTCAAAAAGAATTTGCCGAAATGCATAATGTATGCATTATTTTTAAAACGGTTATTTACAAAACATATTTCAGTTGTTATAAGTCGATTAAGTTTTAAGCACTCAAATGTTCTTTGGTTTGCTACACTTATCTTCCAACATTTGGCACGTATAGTTAGCCGCATGCAATTTAATGTTTCTAATTTTTCATCAGACTATGAACATGTTAACTCGAAAAAATAAATTCAGATTCTTTTGTCATTCCCATCAGTTGTTGTGCATGTTAATTATGCTCTGGCATGCTGTTGTGGTAAAACATTATCTAAACTGGTTAGACATAACGATCTAAATATTGAAACACTCAATAGTTTTTGTTTACTGGTAATAAATACTTGAAAAGGTAAATCGTAGGTGTTTGTTGGAGGACAATAGTTGACGAAGTATGCATACTTCTTTTACTAGGAGTGTTTAAACGTAATAAGCAACCCTATCACGGCTCACTACACATTACATATTAGTTTTGAAATTATCGAAAAGGATCGCAATTTGCTTTATCATGGAACACAAAATGTCAGCATAAAATGTATCACGTTGTCATTAACTTTTTGTAACTCAGAAGTTTATTTTCAATCATAAACTTCGCTTTTAAATTGTTACTCTGTACGTCGATTTGATTTGAAAATCGTGTTCACAATATAAAATCCCAAACAGTAACTTTAACTTAACTATGCAACATCACAGTTACATTAAATGTTCTCCAGTTTTCAAAGTGCACTGCAACCTTGAATGAAACTTAGTTTTCTGACCCACTTAGAACATGAACCGACTTAGTTGATATACAATTATATGCACAAAATGTACTTCGGTTTACACTTATTTCATTAAATTTCGCAGCGACCATACATATTCTGGCATATTAAATCTGCAAATGTTAGCAAGGACAGCGGCCTCATCATGCATTTCGGTGATTGCGACGCTGGTTATTTTATTTTTCCTTACGTTAACGAATAATATGGTATCAATTAATATTGATAAGCATACGGGTCAGTTATGAATGAAAGAAGATTCAAGATTTAATATAAAAAATCATGTTGAAGTATTTTTATTATCAAAACAGTAAAAGTAAGAAATTAGCAGAAACACACGTTTATTAACTTACATGAAAAAGAGTATACGAACTAGAGTTAAACAATATGTCGTTTTGTTTTAGTGTGCAAACATAATTAGTTCAAGTGTGTCTGTATTGTTATTCAATACACAATTGGTATCTGCTTTGCATTTGGAAACCTAACAGATTTACTTTTTGGAATCGAAAGTATTATCACTGGTTTTAAATATACTTAAATGCAAAAATAAACATTGCATTGCAACAGTCCTGGTAAAAACGTTAAACAGTGTTCACAGTTTATTATTGAATTGGACAATCGTTGAGGCATTATTATTTACCGCATAGTAAAGAAACGCAGCCACAAAACATAAATTTATAGCAAAACATTATTTTTGTAGTTTGTTACCAGAGAAGCGGAATTCTACTATTTACTAAAACATGTTGTTTAAGATATATGCCAAAAACACTCAAACGCATCAAATACAGTATAATATCAGTGAAGCTGCATGTGTGTAGAATTGTGTTTAAGTGAAAAAAAATAGTTTATATATATATCATAATTCACTAAATACTTCTTTGTAGCCGTGTAGGCTGAACTTTAAGATATTTTAAGAATATTCCAGTGATAGTCCCGTTTCGACAATTATGTTTTATATAGAACAATAAACCCGTTTGACAAAGTACATATCTTTATATGCAGCGATATGATATTAGACATAAAAATTGAATCATAGATGTGTGCTGGTAATAATATTGGACTATACACTGCAATCAAATCATATTTATAAGTAAACATACGGTTTGTGTAAGAAATAAGTGCAATGTCTACAGTATGTATATGTATATTGACTTGCTCTTTAAAAACCTATGGCCAAGTAGAAACTTACGTAATAATTAGTTGCTTAATAAAGATGTATCGTATTACACATCATTCTTAACAAAGTAGATAGTGTGTTTAGATCTCAATGTAAGCGGGATATTATAGGAAAGAGCAAGTAACCATCAAATTGCATTCTTTGACGACAACGTTTACAGAAAGTTTCAATTGCCGAAGATAAACATCATAACATTGCCATACAAGTGAATGTTTACAAGAATACTACATTACACATATTATAAACTACAAAAAACAAAACAATGCAAACATATATAGTACACAAACAACATAATAAAATCATTGTGTACAAACGGAAACTAATACAAACACATCTATCAAGCACAACACAAAACTAACACACACTATGAACACAACACAACACAATATAAATACACATTATTAATATAACGAACAATGAAATTCCAGAAACAATATTCGTTGTCAGTTATACACGAATAAAAAGAAATATAAATAATTATAAAACAATAAAATAATACAAACAAACATAACAAACACAAAGCAATGCAAACACATATTGCATACACAAATTAATACCAGTACATCTAACACACATAAACCATTGAAACATTTATTTAAAACCACAACACAAAACAAGTTCATATTACAAATACAAAGAAATACAAACATATATTACAAATATAAACCAAGGGATATTACAGTTGCGTTAGCAGGAGGTCATTCCTATCATCACCCCAATGTCCTTTTAAGGTAATTGACACATTTGATATTATATACGAGACAAAACGTGATAGACAAAAACACCAATTACTAAAATGCGGGTAACCGCGGTGGAATGTTCAATGCAAATCATAATTATTAATACACAAAAAATACAAATACACCTTAAAGACACACAAAACAAAATAGAGAATATGAACAAAACTGGATCACACATAAATTGGAACTGTCAATTATGTATAACAGTGTTAGATAAATGCAAAAATCCACACATTACCTACATATAATGTTTTTTTTTTATTGAAATTGCTTCTTATAGACAAACAGTAAAACACAATCATCGTCTTCGTAACGTAAAAAAAGTAATGTTTATTAACTATTGACAGTATCTTTTCAATTAACAGAACTGCTGGTTCTAAAAATGTTCATCCGCACGTAGGATATTGAATACTGTATAAGTAAATATTTCCGCGTGTCGAAAAGTTAACGAATTCAAAATAACAGGCTTTTAGCGTGCGGAAATGTTAGCGAATCGCCCGTATCAAAAGGACATACAAATATTTCAAGTTGTACAAAGTTACGTTCAACTTCATCACGTTATAACACTTAATGGTTTAAGTGTGCGATAATTAAATATCCCTATTTTTAATACATGTAGTTTTATACTCGAATTTAACTTAATCTCCCACTACACACAAATTATACCGCTATAGCTTTTGTGTCAAATAAATAGTCGCATATTGACAAAATATCTAAGGTAACTTTAATCTGAATGACAATACATTATCGTGTTTCAGTGATTTACGGGGTAAAACTATTAACAATGCCTTTTCTCGATAACAATAATCCTATTGTAATCAAGCGATAAGGTGTGAAAACATATTCAATCATTACGTTTATGTTTGCAAATCCTTATTGTTAATATTACCGGAAGTTTATAATTTATTTATAATCCTGCTTTGTTATATTGCCCTTATTGTATATTTTGTATACTATGGTGAAATAAACGATGTGTTCTATTCTGTTTTATAATCGTTATTATGTATAATCGCTAACAAAGTAGTTTTTATTTTACACCAGTGTCAAGATTAAATTTCTTACACGATGGTATAGAGTAATTTTCTTTACCCATTGTCATCGTAAATTTCTACCTCAATGGCGGCGCAATTTTGGCTGGCAGAAAATTTAGCGAATGTATTGCGTTCGCGAAATTCGCAAATATTTCCACTTCGCTAACTTTACCACTTATACAGTAGTATTTGTTACTATTGTCTTATATTGTAGGTGCGATCAAAATGGTACGATATGGTATATTGCTTTCGTACTTCGCACACATACCTTTTATTGTAGGCAAGATCAAGATGCGTTAAGGGTGAGTGGTTATTTTACATTTTATCATAATCTTCACACGATTAACCCGAATTTTAACACGGCACAAACAAAAAATGCCGATGCATTTTCAACCAGCGTAGTAATCCGGTTTTTTATGAATGAAAGTCACGTGACAAAATACTACTCTATGAAAACAAATGCGTAATATTAAACCAATTTCCCACTTCTAAGGTCCCATAAATTCCAGCACAATAAATATAAACATCAATAAATAAATCCTTCGAACTCGTGATTTAATCTTTACGCATCTTAACTTCCGGCCGTGGGTGACTCGACAACAAACTTTAACGTACACGAATTATTTCTTAATTATAATACTTACCAAGTGAAAGGTTTACTGAAACGTAATAAAACACGACATGCAGAATCGCATGTCGAAAAAGATCCATAAAAACAGTTATGTTATTACAATAATAAATGCAATTTTTAATCATTTTTTCACAGTTATTATAATCAAACTGACATTTTTTAAAGTACGCACTACATGATGTGTTAACATACATTTGTATTTTTATATAAAACTGTTCAAATGTTTTATGAAACACGCATACACATGCCACAGAACAATACTGACGAAAACATATACCAGAATAAGAATTATAACAGTTACAATGATTATTTTGAAAAGTTTTTAACCGCTGTTAGGAGTAGTTGTGTTTGGTAGATTGTTAATCACTTGTCGTTATCGTAGTTATTCTTAAATTAATATTATCATATACGTAATTTTAAATCCAAATAATTAAAAAAGTCCAACAGTTTTAACGGCGGTGTAAATCATGCTGTAAAATACACCGAAAAACAATAATATTATTTCAATATATATGCATTTGTATGAACAGAATGTTGATTGGTAATAAGCATATGTTTTCCGTGTGTAGATAAGAAGGACGATATTAAATACAATATATCACACTATCACTCACAAACAACATATAATTCCTATATTTCACTCTCGCAGATGGTTTGGAACTTATTCGTCTGGTATACGTCATGCCAAAACCAATTACTTTTTCCCAAAGCAGCAATGCGATTTTGCCTGTCTTTGTTTGGCTGGCCATTAGCAAATTTTAAGAATAGGACTCTGGAGTGGTTGTCCATTCGAAATACGTTTTCTTCTTTATTGTAGAAGTCCAGGAAAAAGCCGTCATTGTCACCCTCTACAAAAATAAATTAGAACAATATACAATTGATCAGTTGACCACACGTAAACGTATTGCACATTAAAGTAACGTTATCAACCTAATGTTTATAAGTGATTTATGTTTTGTTTTATTGAATATCCGCAATGTTATTCAAATTATGTTGTTAGCACGTACATGCGTATTTGGGTCGGTAAAGGAACGTAAGTTTTAAAATGTAATTCTTTATTTTACATAAAACAATGGTTTATGTGATTTGTTGATTTGTTTATTTAGTTGTATGTTTTTAGCAGTATTTGTAATGCACTTGGTCTATATTCCGATCGTGATGTTGAACATATAAACTAACATTAAGGGAAACATATTGTACTGACTTTAAATACTCATTTGATTGTGACAAACCTTAACCATTTGCACATTTCTGCGAAATTTAACATCGTAAATTATAGGAGCTGTTTACCATTGGTGAGAAGATAATCTGTTGTGCTTCTAGTTTATACAATGAAAGAGTTTAGTTTCAAACCATTAGAATGGACAACGTTACAGTATACTCATAGGGGTGCCTTTTTGTCGTTTATGTCGGTACATATGTCGTCCTTTCTTAATGGAATGTTGGCGATAGTTTGCAAACTCGCCAATACGACACATTGATATGGCAGAAATTGGACACCATATTACAGAAACCGGACAAGTACTATTGAGAAATGTGTGTGTACTTACAAAAATAACTTTCAAGAGTTTTGCACATCTGCACATAGTCACGATTAAGTTAGCTAATTACGCGTGCTGGAGTATTTTCATGCAGGTTATTTTACAAAAATGTACACAGCAAACACTTACCACGTGTGTAGTCTGGTCGTGGATTAGGAACATGGATCTTCATTTGACTCGCCAAATATTCGTGCTCTTATTCGGACTCAACAGTCACAACCCGATAACCGCAGTGTTTACACAATGCCTGAAAATGAACAACTTTTTTAATAACCTTATGTGTAAATACCAACTGTGAACTCATAAGTTACCGTGTTAAGGCATTGTAAATTGATTATATAAATAAACATCCATTGTTTATTAAAAATAACCCATAGTACAACAATAATGATTAACACCACTGATTTTATTTACTATTGTGCCTTAGATATCTAAACATGTAAGTGAATTACATGTTTGCTATTACAGCTAACATATAATTAATTAACCACGTATTTAAAATTTAGTTTTTGTAATTGACATGAAATTGTTGCATTTGCTTACTTACATGTTTACCAACAATACCAATATTGTCAGAAATTAAAACGCATTGGTACACGTTAATGCCTAATATATATATAACATATGTGTTAATACATGCATACATACCACACTGTCGTTATAGGTTAGATGCATCTTCATGTAAAAGGTGTAACTGGAGTTTTTAAATGTGGTCTGATTCTGAACGCACTCCGCTGAAATGATAACTTCCATACAGATTTCTCAGAGCATACATGACTTGAACACTTACAAAGAGAGACAGCAATTAATATCACATCATACACTGGTTTAATTTTAAGTTTTGGAGCGTATACCATATAGCCAGCATTACTACTACTACTACTACTACTACTACTACTACTACTACTACTAACTACTACTACTACTACTACTTCTACTACTACTACTACTACTACTACTACTACTACTACTACTACTACTACTACTACTACTACTACTACTACTACTACTACTACTACTA
>VMBQ01011193.1:0-10000 GCA_007657795.1 Dreissena rostriformis | reverse complement strand
TTGGTTTGACAATACACGTTTTGAATATGAATGCATAAATCCAAGCAATCGCATTACTATTGATATAAATATGCAGCCTACCGGGTTAAGTAAATGAACTCCCAGCATACTAATAATATGATCACTTTGACAAAGCGTTACGTTTTTATATGGCCTTTATTAATTTCGTTTAAGTATATTTATTATATATAAATATTATGTCTCAGTTACAAAATGTAAATCTGCCGATGTAATGTCAATTCAACTAGTGTGCTAACTAAGACAAGAAATCGTATTGTCATACATAGCAGGTGATTGAACATTACGACGTAAAATACGTAATACTCATTCTCACACAACCTAGACAATTAGTGTCGCTGATGTAATTACTTAATTACTTGTTAAATTCAGACAAGTATTATGAACGTATTTACACATATAGGATATGATATTTTCCCGTTAATTGCCATAAGGTATCGTGGCTTGGATATCACATGCACGGGATTTCAACTTAAGTCGAATTGTAACACGCACACTCTACTTTGAAATAAACATACTATAGGTTTTGAGAATGTCTGTCACCATCCAAATTGATAGTAGAAAACCTATAATGAATATCTTAAATATTGACTTCATTGGTACGGATCTAGCATTTCAATGATAGCGCAATTTTCATATGTCGAGACGAGACGAAGAAAATTAATCACTTTTGTCCATTCAATTCATTTCGTTAATGTGCTTTAATTGTATACATTTTTAGTCTTAGACAGAGCCAATATATTTCGAAATTTCGTCTTTAGCCATTTTGAGAAAAGGGACGTGCTGAAGTTTTTACATCCAGAAGGTTAGTCACTCTATAAACACAAGGATAAATACTTTGATTTTATAATATCACGCGGAAGTGCAATAATAAATAGTATTTTTGACGCATGTACAACTCTGTCCCGTCCATTAAAGTAACTTGTCCCGTTAATTATCATTTCAATAAATGATTGTATTATACATGTGAACGCTACGAACAATCGATTTAAATCATGGATTGATTGTAAATTGATCAGCGGGATATATTGTGTGACAAATAAAACAATGTGTTTTTATAATGCTTTCTTACCCAGTCGGAATATTATGAAAACATGGTAATGTTTAGCTCTTTAGGTGTTTTAGTAAAGTCTGTACAACAGGATAAGTTAATATATATATAACAAATTTAAAACAAAAACTGATATCGATCGAAAATCATACATGCATGCACTGAGTCAACTATTAATATTCCGACTATTTTTATTTGATCATTGAAATTCAAATCACTGGTAATACAATTGTCCCGTAGAGTATCACTAAATTGTCCCGTTTATTATATGTCAATATAAATATATATATTGGTTTACTAGTAGACTAAATTGTTGCTAATAAAATGTTACATGAAAATTGATTAATCGGCAGTTATAACTGGATTCTTATTCTAAACAAGATTGAATCTGTCTTAGGAATGTTGATGATTTTCAAACATGATGGTACTTCTTTACTCATACAATAAGAAGTCATAGCCTATTGAGCAGAAACTACATTTAATAAATTTGACACATGTTCTATTTTATAGAATGACACAGTCAAAAGCCGAATGTTTTTAATGTTTGATTCAGATGATAGATCCCGGGAAAAGAGGAGTGAACATATAAAAAAAGTCAAGATTCATATAGGAACATTAATACAAATATAAAGACATTAATAATAACAATAGTGAGCAATGTTCACAGATGAACAACCGTCAACCAGTAAGGGAAATGAGGTTTTCAGTACTTCAGACACACATAGTACTGTGCAACTCCAATCCCTTCAACAACTTGGCCGCAGATTGTATGGTAAGAAAAGAACACTTGCAAAATCTTACCGAACGTATGATCGGTTAGAATTTAAAAATAAGGAACTTAGAAAGAAGCTGACAAATGCTCAGAAACAGTTACAGAGAAACGAGTCAAGAAAGAAATTTAGTAACCCTAGGGGTAAAAACGATATACTGTAAAATGTAAATTAAAATGCTGGACTCAAACCAGCTCAAGTTCCGGAGATTAGAAAACAGCTATGTAATCTACAGCACATGATTAAACGAAGACATCAGTAATACTAAGGCAGCACAAGACAAGAGTTGTAGCCGAGCGCCACGAGATCGTATCTGGTAGGGTTATACACATGTATAGATTTAAGTCTACTATGGAGAGAAAGACGACACATAATAAAGTAATGTTCAAACAAAACTGTAAAAATCCCGAAGAATTCAAAGATGAAAACCTAACGTGTAAAGTTGCCTAAAGAAGGATTTTAAAAAAAACGATAACCCAGGATGAAGCCAGGTTAAACGGATGCTCACAAGGACAAACAAGGGAAAGTTCAAAAAAGGTGCTGAATGACCATATGTATAATCTTAATACAAAAATCCTAGCCGAATCCACCATAGGTGTATCAAAAACGTCCATCTACAGATACAGACCAAATTATATTGGTTTGGTTAACTTTGCAAATCGAATTGGCAGTCTTTTTAAAAAGCGTCATTGTTTAAGTTTCCTCCTTCGTGCGTTAAAATGTGTCGGTGTCTCCACATGTTTGCATCCGGAAAAAAATTCGAAATAGTCAAAGTTTTCACAGTTTCGTTAATTAAACAATATACGATTTAGTGAGCCGATTCAACACGCGCTCTGGTTTGACACCACCATGGCACTACTTTCAATATGGGCATGGCAAAGGCCCGTGCGACACAAAGCGCTATGCCAAAATTGTGAAATTGATGATAATGACAATTCCATACCAGTACGTAACTGTATACTGTTCCAAATATCTGCAGTTTTGTGACATGTACTATCATATGGAGGAAATACATCAAGTACCTTTGACTCCGTTGTTTAAATACTAATAGTGTATTAATGGCACCATGGATCTAACCTATCAAGAGAAAATGGCTTCCAAATAAGAAAGCATTCAGTTAAATTATACAAACGCATATTCCATAAACACGGATATTTAAAATTGGTAAAACTATTTAAATACACGGTTTACATAAAGGCGAACACTTTAGAGCAATAAAAACAAAACAAAAGCTAACTTCAAAAATCTTCTTTCAACGAAATTGTCCAAGTCGTGCGAGAATGAGTGATATGCCAATAACACATACCAACTTCAACAAGTTGTTTTGTGATTGTAACACGTGCTGTAACGAGTGCTGTTATGGCTTTTTTATATTATTAATTTAAAGTTTGTTAACGCAATGGATATACTGTATTGATGTACGACACCCTAACGGAACAGCCTAAAATGTAATACTTGTGTTTGCTTTAGGATTAGAGTTGTGTCCCTTGTTAATGGCTGCACGTGAAAATTGCGCTCTCGAAAAATTTCAATAATTTCAAAAATGGCTANTAAACACGATACCATTTTTAGTTTATTTTACCGTGCGATTCTTACTGTTTTTTTTAAGTAGTCCGAGTTTGTTCTTAGTTACAGATTTGGATTGAGTACTGATTTGACAAGCCTACTTAGTAACTTAAAAAAATAATATTGTGTTATATACTTTTTGATTTATTACTTTCCGTGGTATGTACATACATGAACGATTTGTCGGGTATTTTATTTAACTAGAAAAACAATTCTTATTTGGTACTTTTCACAGACTCAGGCAAAGTTAACACCTAATAATCAAAGTCTTCTTATCGAAGACTTAACAGGTTAGGTTGGGACTTTCACATCCTTGTGTCGTGTCAGCAATTCTGGACCACGGGAGCTTTTGTCTCGAGAGGGCGGGGCAATGTCCGATCGGGATACTGTCATAGGGGAATAAAACCTTGGAGGAAAAGCGTACCCAGTACATGGCTAAAATCTATGTCTGCCATAACACTAACATGGCACTTAACCAACTGCGCTAACGAAGTGTTAGTTTTTTCGGGTTAAATAAGACTACGCCTTAAGATACGGGTTTGTGACTGACCCACATTTAGGCCGAGACCCAATGAACCTAATGCCAAATAAGATCACTCTTCGTCTCGTTAATCTTTGGCTCTTCTACATTTTACTTCCTACACTATCAACGTACCTCTGGTCCGTTCGTATGTTGAACCATTATTTTATTAAAATATTTTGTGGATAATAAAGCGTCGTGTTAAATAGCAGAATACATTTACATGAACAGTTCTACCGAGTTGTGTGCTTTTTTGTTCCACCGAACTACGCATAGATATTATCAAGATCTTCAACATGTATTGACGGTGTTACGTATTAGACCAATCTCCATACCTCAAACATCAACGTCATACTTAGAGGGTCAAAGGTCAAATTTAGAACAATAAAGCTGATCTAGAGTGTTAACTTCATCGGACAGGCTTGAAAAATCTTGTCACAAATGTTCTCAATTTGGTAACAACCTGTTGTCTACAAGGCCTGTTTCCATCACTCAAAGGTTAATGTCATACTGAAAAGGCAAGGCTCAACATATGGATATCATACAGCCTTTGTACACTATAACTTTATTCACCAAAAGCAAATAATCGTCAATGGCAGATGATAAGGATTTGTATTCCATTTTATATATTAATTAGTAGAACTTGATTATAATAAAGCAATATATGCACATAGATGTATAAAGAAACATTTATAAAATGGAACGCAGTTCCAAGCAACAAACACGATTCTGTAATATGCAAAACATTACAATGACAATATTGTGTATATTCACATTGATGTAAAATATTTAAAAAAAAATAACAGGTATATTTAAAAACTTTGGAATAGGGCACTTTGGTAAATGTGGTAAATATGAACACAAAAAAATAAAATATGTCGATGTTATGTCAATGCAACTAGTGTGCTAACTATGACACGACATCGTATTGTCATACATAGCAGGTGATTGAACATTACGACGTAAAATACGTAATACTCATTCTCACACAACCTAGACAATAAGTGTCGCTGATGAAATTACTTAAATACTTGTTAAATTCAGACAAGAATTGTGAACGTATTTACACATATAGGATATGATATTTTCCCGTTAATTGCCCCGGTATTGTGGCTTGGATATCACATGCACGGGATTTCGACTTAAGTTGAATTGCAACACGCACACTCTACTTTGAAATAAACATGCTATAGGTTTTGAGCATGTCTGTCACCATCCAAATTGATAGTAGAAAATCCACAATGAATATCTTACATATTGACTTCATTTGTACGTACGGATCTAGCATTTGAATGATAGCGCAATTTCATATGTCGAGACGAGACGAAGAAAATTAATCACTTTTGTCCATTCAATTCATTTCGTTAATGTGCTTTAATTGTATACATTTTTAGTCTTAGACAGAGCCAATATATTTCGAAATTTCGTCTTTAGCCATTTTGAGAAAAGGGACGTGCTGAAGTTTTTACATCCAGAAGGTTAGTCACTCTATAAACACAAGGATAAATACTTTGATTTTATAATATCACGCGGAAGTGCAATAATAAATAGTATTTTTGACGCATGTACAACTCTGTCCCGTCCATTAAAGTAACTTGTCCCGTTAATTATCATTTCAATAAATGATTGTATTATACATGTGAACGCTACGAACAATCGATTTAAATCATGGATTGATTGTAAATTGATCAGCGGGATATATTGTGTGACAAATAAAACAATGTGTTTTTATAATGCTTTCTTACCCAGTCGGAATATTATGAAAACATGGTAATGTTTAGCTCTTTAGGTGTTTTAGTAAAGTCTGTACAACAGGATAAGTTAATATATATATAACAAATTTAAAACAAAAACTGATATCGATCGAAAATCATACATGCATGCACTGAGTCAACTATTAATATTCCGACTATTTTTATTTGATCATTGAAATTCAAATCACTGGTAATACAATTGTCCCGTAGAGTATCACTAAATTGTCCCGTTTATTATATGTCAATATAAATATATATATTGGTTTACTAGTAGACTAAATTGTTGCTAATAAAATGTTACATGAAAATTGATTAATCGGCAGTTATAACTGGATTCTTATTCTAAACAAGATTGAATCTGTCTTAGGAATGTTGATGATTTTCAAACATGATGGTACTTCTTTACTCATACAATAAGAAGTCATAGTCTATTGAGCAAAAACTTCATTTAATTAATTTGACACATGTTCTATTTTATAGAATGACACAGTCGAAAGCCGAATGTTTTTAATGTTTGATTCAGATGATAGATCCCGGAAAAAGAGGAGTGAACATATAAAAAAGTCAAGCTTCATATAGGAACATTAATACAAATATAAAGACATTAATAATAACAATAGTGAACAATGTTCACAGATGAACAACCGTCAACCAGTAAAGGAAATGAGGTTTTCAGTACTTCAGACACACATAGTACTGTGCAACTCCAATCCCTTCAACAACTTGGCCGCAGATTGTATGGTAAGAAAAGAACACTTGCAAAATCTTACCGAACGTATGATCGGTTAGAATTTAAAAATAAGGAACTTAGAAAGAAGCTGACAAATGCTCAGAAACAGTTACAGAGAAACGAGTCAAGAAAGAAATTTAGTAACCCTAGGGGTAAAAACGATATACTGTAAAATGTAAATTAAAATGCTGGACTCAAACCAGCTCAAGTTCCGGAGATTAGAAAACAGCTATGTAATCTACAGCACATGATTAAACGAAGACATCAGTAATACTAAGGCAGCACAAGACAAGAGTTGTAGCCGAGCGCCACGAGATCGTATCTGGTAGGGTTATACACATGTATAGATTTAAGTCTACTATGGAGAGAAAGACGACACATAATAAAGTAATGTTCAAACAAAACTGTAAAAATCCCGAAGAATTCAAAGATGAAAACCTAACGTGTAAAGTTGCCTAAAGAAGGATTTTAAAAAAAACGATAACCCAGGATGAAGCCAGGTTAAACGGATGCTCACAAGGACAAACAAGGGAAAGTTCAAAAAAGGTGCTGAATGACCATATGTATAATCTTAATACAAAAATCCTAGCCGAATCCACCATAGGTGTATCAAAAACGTCCATCTACAGATACAGACCAAATTATATTGGTTTGGTTAACTTTGCAAATCGAATTGGCAGTCTTTTTAAAAAGCGTCATTGTTTAAGTTTCCTCCTTCGTGCGTTAAAATGTGTCGGTGTCTCCACATGTTTGCATCCGGAAAAAAATTCGAAATAGTCAAAGTTTTCACAGTTTCGTTAATTAAACAATATACGATTTAGTGAGCCGATTCAACACGCGCTCTGGTTTGACACCACCATGGCACTACTTTCAATATGGGCATGGCAAAGGCCCGTGCGACACAAAGCGCTATGCCAAAATTGTGAAATTGATGATAATGACAATTCCATACCAGTACGTAACTGTATACTGTTCCAAATATCTGCAGTTTTGTGACATGTACTATCATATGGAGGAAATACATCAAGTACCTTTGACTCCGTTGTTTAAATACTAATAGTGTATTAATGGCACCATGGATCTAACCTATCAAGAGAAAATGGCTTCCAAATAAGAAAGCATTCAGTTAAATTATACAAACGCATATTCCATAAACACGGATATTTAAAATTGGTAAAACTATTTAAATACACGGTTAACATAGAGGCGAACACTTTAGAGCAATAAAAAAACAAAACAAAAGCTAACTTCAAAAATCTTATTTCAACGAAATTGTCCAAGTCGTGCGAGAATGAGTGATATGCAATTAACACATACCAACTTCAACAAGTTGTTTTGTGATTGTAACACGTGATGTAACGAGTGCAGTTATGGCTTTTTTATATTATTAATTTAAAGTTTGTTAACGCAATGGATAATGCTGTATTGATGTACGACACCCTAACGGAACAGCCTTAAATGTAATACTTGTGTTTGCTTTAGGATAGAAATGCTCACATCATATGATGAATAAATTATGCAATTTCCCCACTGGATACAAAACATCATTAATCAACAGCCATATATGATACTTCGTGTAGCTCAATGCTAATATTAATTTGAATCGTTAATCAAAAACGAACACTCATGTCATCTGATTAATAACATATGAACTATCCCCACTGGGTATAAACAGCCATTAATCATACTTCTTGTACCTCAATGAACATTAACTCGTATCGTTATGAATCCGTAGTAATTCAAATCGCAAGTGCTACGTATAGAGAGTCTACATGTTTGTAAACACTTGTACACATACAACTACATGAAGCGCCGTGCAAACAAACACATTTACTTGCAATCATGTGTGCGCCAAAACAGCAAATAATTGGTACATAGAGGCCAATTTATATTTAGCACGAAGCATGTGTCTGTCAAGGGTTACCATTAAGGCAATATTTTCGCAATTACAATTTATCAAACATAATAATATGTATGAATATGTTGTTCATACTAAATTGCTAAGCATTTGACTTGTTAAAAGATTAATCTAAATATAAACCTCCGAAAGGTTATTTTAAAAGGAATAAGTATATATGCCACTTTGATTAAATGGTGTACGCATGTGTATCTAAACAAATATGGCTATCAAATACATTTGTTTTAATTAATTAATATTAAAAAAAAATATTAGTTCATTTACTACGTTCGATCGTGGTATGGAACTCGACCTTACATCATATAGAATTATATTACCAAACTACACATAGGTTCGAATGGCTAATGATAACATAACTGCTGTAGCAGTAATTGCAATGGCGCATATTTTGGTTTCCCGAGGACAATAGTCTATCACGGTTTCATATTTCATTGGAGTTGAATGTTCAAATGTAATAAATAACTCAGTGATGACACACACTTCTGTATAAATTCGTTTAAAAAACAATAACAATTGCATCGGAGCTGCATTTTTAAAAAGATAAATTAAATGTATATTATCAACTACTGTAGTAGACACGTCCGAATGGTGCAGTTTCATAAGCCACTCAATGTCAGCGTAATATTAATTTTCTGTCATTAACTTCTGTTCATGAGAATATTCAAACCACAAACGGCAGTTCTAAATTGTTAATTCTACAGTAAAAAAAAAATCATTAGTTAAAAGTTGACAATCAACGCTTAGCTATTTTTATGAAATTAATATGCAAGAGCACGGTCGGTTGAATTCACGATACAGCAATCGGTCGATATTATGGCACTTGAAATATAACGCTTGTCATAGAATGAATACAATATGAACTAAAGCTTTCGAATTGATCAGCCATGCAACCAATTCGTTAGAGCTATCAATAAATTATATAAAAAGTAAGCTAGAATTCGTGCGTTGCCACAACAAGTCATTGAGTTGCATAACTGCTACCAATTGGAAAAAGTTACGATATTCTGCACGCTGTTTGAACGCCGTCTGCTGTGGAATATCTGTTCCATTCACATGCTATTGCTACTGCGTACAAGTTCTCTTGTGTGGCATGACGTAAAAAACTTCAGACAAAGGGTTATACTTCCCAACATGGTCTCCGGGGTTTAAAATTGTCTTAATGGAGACGGGCTGTGTCGAGGGCCCTTCAAACGCGCCTCTGTTTATCTACAAAGGTGATATACGAGACGATGTGATTTGCGAAATACAACTCGACCGTCATCGAATTTATTTAACAAATACGGTTGAGTTTCTCTTTTCAATTTAGGCCTTGGTAAATATTAATGTTTCGGGCAATTTTTATTGGTTTGCAAACATAGACATGTCTGCTTAAGTAATCGGTTGTGCCACTTTTGAATGAAACAAAGGAAGCTGTTAGTTTATGGTCTTAACCTGCAACAGCGCGCTTGCAGTGTAACAGTCCTTGAACATCCACGAGCCAATTTATTTAAGACGTATTAACAATGTTAAGAACAAATGTGTAACGGCCTCCTGGTGATACGCATTACACTGTTCTAGAGTTTGTACTGTATTTTAATTATATATAATTGGCACATACAATGATACTTAATTAATAGAGAAGATGCTACAATACAATTAGTAGCAGCGAATTAAGTACTTCTAATATGTTAATG
>VMBQ01011191.1:0-15979 GCA_007657795.1 Dreissena rostriformis | reverse complement strand
TTAACCCTTTGAGCGCTGGAACCGGATTTTGAAGGCCTTTGCAAACAGTTTGGATCCAGATGAGACGCCACAGAACGTGGCGTCTCATCAGGATCCAAACTGTTTGCTATTCTGATAGTATTCTTTGAAAAAAAATCAAAGAAAATGCTAATTTTAGAAATTTAGCAGACAACATTTTAGCAGACGACAAATTTCCCAGCATGCAAAGGGTTAACGTGCATGCATTAAGTCCCATTTTCCCAAAGCAAGGCTCATATTTATCAGCTTTTGAAAATAAACATTGCATTGATGACAGTTTGCATTTTATTAACATCTGGCCAGCAGCCTTGTGTTCAGCTCTGTCACATTAACCTTACATACCTGGGTTAACCTCCCTGTATCCGGCCACTCCGTACGAGTGAACGATGCTCTGGAAGATCTTGGTGAACTTGTTGGTCACGAAGAAGGTTGGGGGCGTTTCCTTACACTTCATGCGGTGCAGGATATTGGGCACACTGCTACCACTCATCTCCTAGTACCAGAACAACATCGTCATCAATACAAAGTCAGTATAGCTCGAACACCTTAAAAAATCACTAATAGAGCCACTTCTGGGAAAACTGGGCTTAAAGCATGTGCATAAAGTATCTCCCAGATTGGCCTGTGCAGTCCGCACAGGCTTATATGGGACGACACTTTCTGCTTTTATGTTTTTTTCTTTAAAGGAATATCTTCTGAACGAAAATCAATTCTAGGCGGAAAGTCTTATCTGGGGCGACACTTTACACACATGCATTAAGCCCAGTTTTCCCAGAATGTGGCTAAAAAGAAAGTCAGTATAGCTTGAACACCTTAACAAATCACAAATATATTATTTGTGGATCATCATTCTTAAAATATTTCCTCTCTTTGTTTTTATTGTGAATGATTTTTATATTTATTGATACCAACACCTTCTTCCAAAGGGACAATCTTTCACTGATTTAGCTCAGTTTCCGTAATGAAACTTTTATATTCACTGTTATGATCCCTACATATATATGTGGTGATTCTTAGTTCTTTTGAGTGTTCATCTGACAATATTTTAAAATGCTTCATTTTGTTACATAAACATTTATAACATTTTGATATTTCCATGCCTTTTAACAAATTTAGGAAAATTAAAAAAACAAGTGATGTGTTTGTGAAACACTATGTCCCCTTTTGAGCAATTTTGACCCATATATTTGACCTTTGACCTTAAAGGATGACCTTGACCTTTCACCACTCAAAATGTGTAGCTCCATGAGATGCATGCCAAATATCAAGTTGCTATGTTCAATATTGCAAAAGTTATGGCCGATGTTAAAGTTTGTGCAAACCAACAAACCAACAAACAAACCAACAGACAGGGCAAAAACAATATGTCCCCCAGTATAGACTGGGGGACATAAAAAAATCTATGGTCATGCAAGGAAGACTTACTCCACTCGCACCAAATGACGGCTAGGTCAGGTTAGTCTGTAAATCAATCCAAGATTAGCCTGTAAAGTCTGCACAGGCTAATCAGGGACAACACTTTCCGCTTTTATGGGATTTTACATTCAAAGGAAGGAAATCTTTAAAACAAAACATATAGTCAAGGCGTAAAGTGTCGTTTCTGATTAGCCTGTGCGGACTGCACCGGCTAATCTGGGACGACACTTTATGCACATGCATTAGGCCCAGTTTTCCCAAAACGATGCCCAGTCAGCTTTGACCATGTTCAGAACAACGTTATCTGGACTTTATTATTCACCTGGCCATGTCGTAGAGCATCCTGCACCTGGTCCAGCACCTTGACAGGGGTCCAGCACTCGGCAATCAGGTTGTTACGAGAGTGCTCAAAGTTGCACATGTTCAGTGTGTGGTAGATAGCCTTGATCTTCTTCACCTGGGGGCAAACAGACACACAATATCTACAGTGGTTAATGATACTGGAGACATGTAATAGTACTGGCAAACAGCGTAGACCCAGATGAGACGCCGCATGATGCGGCGTCTCATCTGGGTCTGCGCTGTTTGCTCTGAAGACAGAACTGATTGAATTGAGCATATATGAGCCATGTCATGCTGCATATCGGTCAGGAAATAATCTGTCCACTATCGTCAAACTAGGAATCGTGGACTCACGAGTTGACAGGGTAGCTCCTGACTAAACTGTGGGAATGCGCAGGCTTTTCTGGAGCTACCCTAGCTGCATATGGCATAAGACCTATTTTTAAAGCGGTTTATTATAATATAATGTTTACAGCAGAAATAGTGTAACACTGTAGCATATATCGAGGAGAACCAGTGTGCTGGTGAGCTAAAATGCTAGTGTCATGCAGTTGGCACAGGTTAATCAGAGACGACAATTTCCGCTTTTATGGTATTTTGTGTCTGAAAGGAATCTTTTCTTAGCGAAAATTCAGTTTAGACAAAGTGTCGTCCCTGATTGGCCTGTGTACACTGCACAAGCTAATCCGGGACGACACTTTGCAAAAATGCATTTAGCCCAGTTTTCCTAGAACGAGGCTTATATATAAAGTCCCAGTGTTAGTGTGCGTTGCTACCTTGATGATCCAGTTGTGAATCTCCTTGGTGGTGCTGACCAGCACACGATGTCTGTGGTCCTTGGTCTGCTTCAACACCTGTACATACAGAGGGAGGTAGCGTGAGCATATTTCCTCCAGTTTAGCTTTATTGATATACAGTTCAATGCATAATAAGTACATTTGTAACATTATTAATCAAGTTAAAAAAATTAAAAGCAGAAGCACCCTTTCCACTGTTACCTTCTGTTACTAACAATGGTGCAGTCCTCCGGGAAAATGTTAACTCTGTCAACATTTAATGCACCCCTATCCCTCCCCCTGTTACCCACGGCGACTTACAATGGTAAGGTCCTCCAGGCGTGTGTTCACTCCCTTCAACATCTCCTGCCGCTCCTGGGCGGTCTCAGGACACGGGTACAATGTGGCACGGAACCTGATAACACAACCATACATGTCAACACAAGGGGCACAGACAATAGTTCGCAAATTATTTCTCAGGGCCAACAATAACATTAATAAATCACCACTAGTGAATTTACAACCAAGCATGCTCTGGTCAATGTGTGACAAACATCTTTTACAGAGTCCTCTTGTTTGGTCATTTGATAAAGTTAACATTTCTAAGTGTTTTTTGCTCACATGAAAAATATATATAAAATGTCAATTACAACAAGACACTGCATTTAATTATTGCATACGCCCACATAACGAAGCCTGGTTAAGTATTTATTTATTTTGCCCATTTGAAAAAGTCTGAAAGTAGGTCAAGGTCAAAATGAGGTCAGGTGATGTAAGTGCCTGTCCAGACATGAGGTCAGGTGATGTAAGTGCCTGTCCAGACATGAGGTCAGGTGATGTAAGTGCCTGTCCAGACATGAGGTCAGGTGATGTAAGTGCCTGTCCAGACATGAGGTCAGGTGATGTAAGTGCCTGTCCAGACATGAGGTCAGGTGATGTAAGTGCCTGTCCAGACATGAGGTCAGGTGATGTAAGTGCCTGTCCAGACATGAGGTCAGGTGATGTAAGTGCCTGTCCAGACATGAGGTCAGGTGATGTAAGTGCCTGTCCAGACATGAGGTCAGGTGATGTAAGTGCCTGTCCAGACATGAGGTCAGGTGATGTAAGTGCCTGTCCAGACATGAGGTCAGGTGATGTAAGTGCCTGTCCAGACATGAGGTCAGGTGATGTAAGTGCCTGTCCAGACATGAGGTCAGGTGATGTAAGTGCCTGTCCAGACATGAGGTCAGGTGATGTAAGTGCCTGTCCAGACATGAGGTCAGGTGATGTAAGTGCCTGTCCAGACATGAGGTCAGGTGATGTAAGTGCCTGTCCAGACATGAGGTCAGGTGATGTAAGTGCCTGTCCAGACATGAGGTCAGGTGATGTAAGTGCCTGTCCAGACATGAGGTCAGGTGATGTAAGTGCCTGTCCAGACATGAGGTCAGGTGATGTAAGTGCCTGTCCAGACATGAGGTCAGGTGATGTAAGTGCCTGTCCAGACATGAGGTCAGGTGATGTAAGTGCCTGTCCAGACATGAGGTCAGGTGATGTAAGTGCCTGTCCAGACATGAGGTCAGGTGATGTAAGTGCCTGTCCAGACATGAGGTCAGGTGATGTAAGTGCCTGTCCAGACATGAGGTCAGGTGATGTAAGTGCCTGTCCAGACATGAGGTCAGGTGATGTAAGTGCCTGTCCAGACATGAGGTCAGGTGATGTAAGTGCCTGTCCAGACATGAGGTCAGGTGATGTAAGTGCCTGTCCAGACATGAGGTCAGGTGATGTAAGTGCCTGTCCAGACATGAGGTCAGGTGATGTAAGTGCCTGTCCAGACATGAGGTCAGGTGATGTAAGTGCCTGTCCAGACATGAGGTCAGGTGATGTAAGTGCCTGTCCAGACATGAGGTCAGGTGATGTAAGTGCCTGTCCAGACATGAGGTCAGGTGATGTAAGTGCCTGTCCAGACATGAGGTCAGGTGATGTAAGTGCCTGTCCAGACATGAGGTCAGGTGATGTAAGTGCCTGTCCAGACATGAGGTCAGGTGATGTAAGTGCCTGTCCAGACATGAGGTCAGGTGATGTAAGTGCCTGTCCAGACATGAGGTCAGGTGATGTAAGTGCCTGTCCAGACATGAGGTCAGGTGATGTAAGTGCCTGTCCAGACATGAGGTCAGGTGATGTAAGTGCCTGTCCAGACATGAGGTCAGGTGATGTAAGTGCCTGTCCAGACATGAGGTCAGGTGATGTAAGTGCCTGTCCAGACATGAGGTCAGGTGATGTAAGTGCCTGTCCAGACATGAGGTCAGGTGATGTAAGTGCCTGTCCAGACATGAGGTCAGGTGATGTAAGTGCCTGTCCAGACATGAGGTCAGGTGATGTAAGTGCCTGTCCAGACATGAGGTCAGGTGATGTAAGTGCCTGTCCAGACATGAGGTCAGGTGATGTAAGTGCCTGTCCAGACATGAGGTCAGGTGATGTAAGTGCCTGTCCAGACATGAGGTCAGGTGATGTAAGTGCCTGTCCAGACATGAGGTCAGGTGATGTAAGTGCCTGTCCAGACATGAGGTCAGGTGATGTAAGTGCCTGTCCAGACATGAGGTCAGGTGATGTAAGTGCCTGTCCAGACATGAGGTCAGGTGATGTAAGTGCCTGTCCAGACATGAGGTCAGGTGATGTAAGTGCCTGTCCAGACATGAGGTCAGGTGATGTAAGTGCCTGTCCAGACATGAGGTCAGGTGATGTAAGTGCCTGTCCAGACATGAGGTCAGGTGATGTAAGTGCCTGTCCAGACATGAGGTCAGGTGATGTAAGTGCCTGTCCAGACATGAGGTCAGGTGATGTAAGTGCCTGTCCAGACATGAGGTCAGGTGATGTAAGTGCCTGTCCAGACATGAGGTCAGGTGATGTAAGTGCCTGTCCAGACATGAGGTCAGGTGATGTAAGTGCCTGTCCAGACATGAGGTCAGGTGATGTAAGTGCCTGTCCAGACATGAGGTCAGGTGATGTAAGTGCCTGTCCAGACATGAGGTCAGGTGATGTAAGTGCCTGTCCAGACATGAGGTCAGGTGATGTAAGTGCCTGTCCAGACATGAGGTCAGGTGATGTAAGTGCCTGTCCAGACATGAGGTCAGGTGATGTAAGTGCCTGTCCAGACATGAGGTCAGGTGATGTAAGTGCCTGTCCAGACATGAGGTCAGGTGATGTAAGTGCCTGTCCAGACATGAGGTCAGGTGATGTAAGTGCCTGTCCAGACATGAGGTCAGGTGATGTAAGTGCCTGTCCAGACATGAGGTCAGGTGATGTAAGTGCCTGTCCAGACATGAGGTCAGGTGATGTAAGTGCCTGTCCAGACATGAGGTCAGGTGATGTAAGTGCCTGTCCAGACATGAGGTCAGGTGATGTAAGTGCCTGTCCAGACATGAGGTCAGGTGATGTAAGTGCCTGTCCAGACATGAGGTCAGGTGATGTAAGTGCCTGTCCAGACATGAGGTCAGGTGATGTAAGTGCCTGTCCAGACATGAGGTCAGGTGATGTAAGTGCCTGTCCAGACATGAGGTCAGGTGATGTAAGTGCCTGTCCAGACATGAGGTCAGGTGATGTAAGTGCCTGTCCAGACATGAGGTCAGGTGATGTAAGTGCCTGTCCAGACATGAGGTCAGGTGATGTAAGTGCCTGTCCAGACATGAGGTCAGGTGATGTAAGTGCCTGTCCAGACATGAGGTCAGGTGATGTAAGTGCCTGTCCAGACATGAGGTCAGGTGATGTAAGTGCCTGTCCAGACATGAGGTCAGGTGATGTAAGTGCCTGTCCAGACATGAGGTCAGGTGATGTAAGTGCCTGTCCAGACATGAGGTCAGGTGATGTAAGTGCCTGTCCAGACATGAGGTCAGGTGATGTAAGTGCCTGTCCAGACATGAGGTCAGGTGATGTAAGTGCCTGTCCAGACATGAGGTCAGGTGATGTAAGTGCCTGTCCAGACATGAGGTCAGGTGATGTAAGTGCCTGTCCAGACATGAGGTCAGGTGATGTAAGTGCCTGTCCAGACATGAGGTCAGGTGATGTAAGTGCCTGTCCAGACATGAGGTCAGGTGATGTAAGTGCCTGTCCAGACATGAGGTCAGGTGATGTAAGTGCCTGTCCAGACATGAGGTCAGGTGATGTAAGTGCCTGTCCAGACATGAGGTCAGGTGATGTAAGTGCCTGTCCAGACATGAGGTCAGGTGATGTAAGTGCCTNAGGGGCAAAGAAAATATTTGCAGTGGTACGCAAACTTTAACATTGATTAATCAATAATATGCATATTCTAAGTGGAAAAAGGGCCATAATTCTTACAAAATGCTTGTTACAGTTGTCTGCTCTTGTTTATAGATTGGGGTCATGTTGGTAAAGAAGTATGCAAAATATAAAAGCAATATGTCAAGGGACATAGAAAATATTTGAGGTGGTACGCAAACTTTAACATAGATTTATCAATAATATGCATATTCTAAGTCGAAAAAGGGCCATAATTCTTACCAAATGCTTGTTACAGTTGTCTGCTCTTGTTTATAGATTGGGGTCATGTTGGTTAAGAAGTATGCAAAATATTAAAGCAATATGTCAAGGGACAAAGAAAATATTTGAGGTGGTACGCAAACTTTAACATAGATTTATCAATAATATGCATATTCTAAGTGGAAAAAGGGCCATAATTCTTACAAAATGCTTGTTACAGTTGTCTGCTCTTGTTTATAGATTGGGGGTCATGTTGATTAAGAAGTATGCAAAATATAAAAGCAATATGTCAAGGGACATAGAAAATAAGTGAGGTGGTACACAAACTTTTACATAGATTTATCAATAATATGCATATTCTAAGCGGAAAAAGGGCCATAATTCTTACAAAATGCTTGTTACAGTTGTCTGCTCTTGTTTATAGAATGGGGTCATGTTGGTAAATAAGTATGCAAAACATAAAAGCAATATGTCAAGGGACATACAAAATATTTGAGGTGGTACGCAAACTTTAACATTCCAACGCTCACACTAACGCCAACGCCGACGCTCGGGTGAGTAGGATAGCTCCACTATATATATAATATATAGTCGAGCTAAAAATGGTCTAAGGCATTAATAAAGCTGTAAGCAAAAACCACTTTTTTATTTGATTTATTTTCTACTGATGTCACTAATTTGTGGAATGATGATACACATGTACGATAAGGTGTTATTTAGAGTAAATACCAAAGAGGCTAGGCCTTAAGAACTAGAACATGCCCATTCTAAAATCAGTATACAAGTAAACTCAGAATTGCAGATAAGACTGCTAGGAACAGTGTCCAGCCATCCACGTACAAGTGCCAGTGTACACATAATCTTAATCTCTCGTATTACGAGGTGTAAACCAAAGTTACGCCTACCCGAGCTGTACTGCAGTTCCTCCTCTCTCCTCCTGTACCAGTGCATTCTGTGCATCCTCGATCACATTGTGCCCTGATTGCTGCAAACACAAACACACGAGTATCAATCTGAAATCCACATGGAAATACAATAACCTCTAAACACCTCAAAATGAATGCCTCATGACCGCTTATCACAGGTGAGTGAAAAATGGCTTCGGAGTAAAATATACTGGCCACTTACGGGTGATCGTTATACTCAGTTGTTACGAAAACTGATTTATGTTGGGGGAATCTAGCCCTTTGCATGCTGGGAAATTTGTCGTCTGCTAAAATGTCGTCTGCTGAATTTCTAAAATTAGCATTTTTTCGATTTGTTTTCCAAAAATTACTATCAGAATAGCAAACAGTTTGGATCCTGATGAGATGCCACGTTCTGTGGCGTCTCATCTGGATCCAAACTGTTTGCAAAGGCCTTTAAAATTCAGTTCCAGCGCTTAAAGGGTTAAACTGATTGATAATGCCGGGTGAACGCTATACTCAGGTGACTGCTAATTCAGCTTGGACTGAATGCAAAGTTTTATAAAAAAAAGGACCTTAATTTGACAAGTTTCAAACTAGATTTAGTTCCCTAACTTGGCCTATGCTCACGTTTGAATATGGTGGATAAATAATATAAATTTGAATTAAATTACTCAAGCCATTCTTAGAAACTAGCCTACGAAAAACTTAACCTGCCGATATACTGTATTATACATTAATTTCTTAATGTACAATGGCCCCTAATTTTAAGAAATTTCAAACAAGAATTAACAATCAAAGCCAATGGGGTCACTTTAATGTAGAAATCTGAGTTTCTTCAACTTATCTCAAGTATTTATGGCAGGATCCATATTTTAGGTTTCACTTATTTCTATATAAACCAAAGCAACCACAATTTGTGTCTGCACTGAAATAACCAGCTTAGTCCTCATATGACCCACACAGATGGAATTACGCCTACCATTTCTATATCCATATGACCCACACAGATGGAATTACGCCTACCATTTCTATATCCATATGACCCACACAGATGGAATAACGCCTACCATTTCTATATCCATATGACCCACACAGATGGAATAACGCCTATCATTTCTATATCCATATGCCTGTCATGGGATTATAACTGAAGAAATGTATTTCATTTGTAAGTTTGCTTAGTTTATAAAAATCAAAGCATATGAGTCTAATTGAAATGAGTTATAAAGTCAAAATTATCCATTTGAAACATTATCTTCACCGTGTAATCCACAATTAAATGGTTTTATCTTTTTACAAAATATGAAACATGATCATGCAACTAAACATAATAGCAACCATTTTAACTAAAAACATAGTAATAAATACATGTGCAACAAAGTAATAAGAAAGCACCAACTATTATAATTGACACATGCTAAGGAATCTAAATGATGATAAAAACAATTTCTTTTCAATGGCACATCACTCAGTGATACATGATTATAATATGAGCCTCGTTCTGGAAAAAAACATACTTAACCCTTTGCATGCTGGGAAATTTGTCATCTGCTAAAATGTCGTCTGCTGAATTTCTTAGATCATCATTTTCTTCACTTTTTTCAAAGACCACTATCAGAATAGCAAACAGTTTGGATCCTGATGAGACGCCACGTTCTGTGGCGTCTCATCTGGATCCAAACTGTTTGCAAAGGCCTTCAAAATCAGGTTCCAGCGCTCAAAGGGTTAATGCATGTGCGTTAAGTGTCGTCCCAGATTAGCCTGTGCAATCCGCACAGGCTAATCAGGGGTGAAACTTTCTGCTTTTATGGAATGTTTCATTGAAAGGAAAGTCTCTTTTAAACAAAAATCTAATCTAGGCGGAAAGTGTTGTCCTTGATTAACCTGTGTGTACTGTATAGGCTAATCTGGGACTACTCTTTACCCACATGCATTAAGCCACATTTTCCCAGAGCATGGCTCAACTTCATCTATACAACCAAATGACCTTATTCGTTAAAACGTATTTTACCGCCTGAGCACCAGCTTTAAGGGTATTGTAGAAATGTGGAGGGAAATTTCAGAATTTCAAAAAGCAGTGAGCTTAATACCATAATATTTAGAGTGAAACACCTGCATGAGCATGTCTGTATTTTTTAGTACTAGTAATAATAACTACTTGCTATTAAATGCGAAATTGTGCAAAACTAAAGTTTGGTGGTTCAACTAGATTACACTTTAAAACTAGAAAACAATATTCATTTTCTAAATGCAAAATACGGAAACATAACAGTTGCAAAATAAAGCAACATAACAGCAAGTACACAACAACCAGTCCACATCAAACACACTGACTCCATTGCGCTGTTGTTACCAATTAGTCCACTCAGGCCATCTTTGAATTAAACATCACCTCAAAACTCTTATCATATTTTTTAAGTCTTTATCAAAAGCTATTTTACATACCAGATAGTTTTTTGTTTACCCTTTGCATGCTGGGTAATTTGTCGTCTGCTAAAATGTCGTCTGCTGAATTTCTAAAATTAGCATTTTCTTCCTTTTTTTTTTCAAAGAATACTATCAGAATAGCAAACAGTTTGGATCCTGATGAGACGCCACGTTCTGTGGCGTCTCATCTGGATCCAAACTGTTTGCAAAGGCCTTCAAAATTCGGTTCCAGCACTGAAAGAGTTAACACTACAGCATGCTGCCACTCTATACAGAAATACTTACACTCAATAGTTTCAAACAAGAATAGTTCAACATTTGTAAACAGTATATTGTATATATTGTATGTGTATGTATAAGGATATTAGATGCTAACAATTGATTACAACACTGTTTACTGTTTACTCATACTAACACAAAAATGTATGTACGGTATGGAGCAGGATGACCTGGACCTGCACATACCTATGGATGAGGAAAACAAAGTATCCGTAAACTAAAAAAAAAAAAAAAANACCAGTTAAGCCCCCATTTAACTTAATTCTTTAACATATGAGCATATTTTGTGTGATTGCATAGTGAGGTATTATAATGTTAATATTTATTTTTCATTAATTTAAGTAAAGCAAAAAAGATAAAGCAAATCAACTTCTGCTTCAGAAAATAAATAGAAAGGGTGTGATATATTTCTGACTGGTCTGTTATTGATTACTTTTAGTTATTCTATATAAGCCAATATACGACTATGGAAAGCTCATAAAACATTCACAGACATATATATAACATTTGAAAATCATTCTTTTGAACTCTTTTAATCATTATTTCTATTAGTTCTTGATTTAACAATATTAACATGTTTAATTCGAACTTTGTAAATTGGAATAATCAGTTTTTCTAAGTCTAAAATGCGGTTCCATGCTAATATTACACACTATTTGCCTCATTCTCATTCAAAGTCACTGTCTAAGATGGGACCCGATATGTTCATACCTTCGCTGAAAAGTTTTCTGACAGGTCCAGCTGATTTGGCAATAGCAAGATTCCATAAATTTAAATACAGTTAGCGTTTAATTTTCAACAAGGTTATTATTTCAAATTAGGTTAATCAAGATTGGACACATGTTTTAGTTCTAATGAAACTCAAAAATATATTGTCGTCAATCAACCATAATCAGAGTATTAATTATTGAACAGATTACACAACTTATTGCCAAAACTAATCTATGTTATCTGCATTCAACAAAAATTGAACAAATAAACTTGAATTGATCACTGAATTCATAATTAATATATAAACACTGAGTCACTAAGGAATGTTTCATCTGAATTCAATTATTAATAAGAGAATGGTCAGGTAGAGTGTCAGTAAGCAGTTCAAACCCAACATGCTATGGGTGGAAAGCCCAAAGTGCCTGTACCTACCTCGCCACTGACCGATCCATACTGCATGTGCAAAATACAGTGCATTCAGTAAGACATACCAGCAAGTACATTCATAATAAGTGTTAGATTTCTGGAGTAGGCTTGTTTATGTTTAATGTTATAACGTTTAATCATAATCTCCTGGCTTGATTAAAATGAGCCCCGCTCTAGGAAAACTGGGCTTAATGCATGTGTATAAAGTCTCGTCCTAGATTAGCCTGTGCATTTCTTAAAGGCTAATAAAGGACGAAACTTTCCACTTTTAAGGTATTTTTAGTTCAAAGGAAGTCTTTTCTTAGTGAAAATCCAGTTAAGGCAAAACTTGTTGTCCCTGATTCGCCTGGGCAGACTATCTGGGACAACATTTTATGCACATGCCTTAAAACCCATTTTCCCACAGTGCGGCTAAAATTGACACAGGACTTCTAACAATCAATAAAAATGATAAATATAAAATCTATTGATAATTCGCTAATGAAAAAATGCATTGGAAAAATATAAGAAAATTCAACATTGCATATATATGAAAATTCAACAGTGCATAAATGTGCATTCTTGGGTATGATACAGTGCCTCCCTGCCACCATGCGATCTTACCTCCCTGAAGAAGACCTGGGTCTTGGTGAGCACTTCCTTCAGCTCAGTGAGCTCCTGAAAGTTCTTCTTCAGTGCCTCTGCGTTAGTGTTCACTTCACGTAACTCAGACTCAATCTTCTCAAAGGTTGCCTGTGAAAAATATAAGCCTTGTTCTGAGAAAACGGGGCTAAATGCATGCGCGTAAAGTGTCATCCAAGATTATCCTGTGGAGTCTGCACAGGCTAATCAGGAACGACACTTTCCCCCTAAGTTGGCTTTTTCTTTAGAAGAGAACTGTTTAAAACAAAAAATCCCTAGAAGCAGAAAGTGTCGTCCTTGATTAGCCTGTGCAGATGCCAAAACTTACAATACAATGTATGTTGTGTATTATATTCCACACACACAGAATCAAGCATTGTTGCAGTAGAAAACAATATAAGCTTTCAGCTACCTATGAAAATCACATTTTAGACTTCACTTTATTGTGTATTGTAATGCACACCTGTGAAATCAAGATCTTTTATTTACACATTCATAACTGAAATGTACTAACATCTGAGCAATATTAAATTGTTAAAAACATTTTGAGGTTTAGATTTTCATGACACAGCTAAAAGACTTATGAAATCCTACTCACATATGATTTTAACTTTATTAATTTATTAATTTCATAAGAACCATAACATGTGCCAACGCTTCCAAAGCTGAAAAGCGCAGGGCAGGGAATAAAGTGTTTATTTCAAATTTGTATCTCACCTCTAGATCAATCATCTCTTTCGGAGCCGGTGCTTTTGGATTGGAGTCTGAGTCAGGAATCTTCATCTCTTCCTTCTTGAGCTCCTTTTCAATGTATCCTAAATACAACAGTCAATATGCATATATAACATACATATCCAGCGATTTCTTTTGCCCAGTTGGGAAAAGTACCAGTACGAGCCAAATTGGGAAAAATGTACGTGAAAACCCCTGACATTGGGAAAATTTGTGTTGTGAAGGATTCATATTGGGAAATCGGTGTACATTGTATTAGAATTGTTGCTCCCAAATACTTTAAAATTGATAACTTAGTGTTGTCAAGTTGTCAATATTATATTAACTTAAGTTCAAGCCATAGAGCTGAATAGGGAAACTAACTTAATAATGTTGCATTTTATTTATAAAAAAACTTCACATTTGACAGCAATTTGGAAATTTGTAGGTTTTTTTTCTAATTGAGAATGTGCTGTTTTCTGGTACTTTATAAAGAAGTAAAACATTTGCTGATATCAGTGACACAACATGTGTAACTTTAAACAAATTATCCATGCTATAAAACAGTTATTTAAACATCATAGAATTCTATGCCTTTTTTTCTTCAAGTATTGTTGTTTTCATTTAATTGGAATGTTAGTAAAAATCTTTTATTAAAGGATAAATATTATCTTGCCAAGGCTTAAATTATTTTAATATACCCCCTCTTTGTATATAACTTACTTAATTTCCTCTCCATTTCTTCACATCTCATGATTTCATTGACAAACTTCCTTTGAAAAGCATTTGTATCGGAATTCAACTGAAAACAAAAACATATTTGTTACTTCAAAATGAAATAAACCTTAAGAGGGTAACAATACTTAATTAAAACTAGAACTCCGCGAGTTGGATGTGTCGCCTGATGGTAGCATACCTGTGTTAATTGGAAAGGTGTTGTCGAGATACACATGCGTACCAAATATGAAAGCAATATCTGAAGGGACACAGTAGGTATGAGCCTTTTTCGAATCGCAGGCGAAGATTTCGATAACTGAATGCTGACCTCAAGTTCAAGGTCAAGGTCACAGGGGTAAAAAAAATTATGCACATGGAAAGGTGTTGTCAAGATACACATGCACACCAAATATGAAAGCAATATCTGAAGGGACACAATAGTTAAGAGCCTTTTTCGCTACCTTGGCCACATATGACATACGACCTATTTTCCCATGACGTGGGTAAAGTATCTCTGGAATAATAAATAAAAATAAAAACAAGAGGCATGTAATATCTGAACTATCACAAGCCTTGTTCCACTATTTTAGTAACCTGATAACATAACCTATACCTATGAAATTTGGAATTTTAGGGTCAATCAACCCAAAAAATATAATTGTTTAATTAATAGATAAAATTTAAATACTTCATACAATCTTCTTTACAAATCAATAAAACATAATTCATAGAAATTATGTGTACACTGAACACTTCTTGTTTGATTTTTTAATACATCTTTAGTCAATTCATCAACATAAAATTATGGATACTTTCCTCCTACACTAAATTTTTATTGGGAAGAGACTTCCTTTAAACAAAAATTCCATAAAATCGAAAAAGTGTTGTCCCTGATTAGCCTGGGCACAGGCTTATCTGGGACGACACTTAACACACATGCATTAAGCCCTGTTTTACCACAGCATCTTACTTACATCCTTGAATTGTACAAGGCCCATTTCTCCGAGCTCGGACACGCAGGCGTAGGCTGCATCGGACTGCAGGAAGAGTTGACAGAGGGTCATCTCCTCACTGCGGAAAAAAGCCCCCATGTTGATGGGCTTTCAGCGTCTGTTTGGCTTAATTGTAAAACTGCAACAAAATATATTAATACTAAGAGCTCAATAATATATGCCTGGCATATGTAGATTTTTAAAGAGTCCTAGAAAATGAGCATGTGAAATATCAAATAAATCACTGCCTGTTGGGTAAGACAGTTCAGGTTTTCCTGCCGTTTTTTGCTCATATTTCCCACAAACCAATACAATCTATAAGGATATTTTCGGCTACAGTTTTACATGCAGCGAGAAATCTAATTCCCTGCTGGGTGATAACAAATGTCCACGATGGAAAATTGGGCAATACTTCATTACTTGTTACAATCAGATTTGTCAATGTTCATTTACAGGCCTTTTTCTGTCTATTTGGGGAAAAAGTACCTAGCAAAATGGGGATTTTTCGAGTCGTGAAATCTTCCAAATGGGGAAGAATTTTCATCGACAAAAGCATTATTTGGGCAGGGGGTTTTACAGCCATTTTGGATAANTTTGGGGGGGGGGATTTTTTTTGAGAATTGGGGGAAAAAATATTCATATTTGGCTTGGGGAATGGGTCCGACTATCGGACCCGTGAGATAGGCAGAAAAAGGCCTGATTTATAACCTGTTTTGTTACATCCAAGCTTTGCCCCACACTCCATTCAACCAACTACCTGAATTTATATTGATCTTGAAAATTGGATCATTTGTTAAGATTTCAAATTTGAATATTTAAGCACTCTTTGAGTAGTTCTTATTTAATGCTCTGAGCTTTTATGAGTACATTCGTACTGCTCAGAGTTCTTTTTGCCAAAATCAAATTCAATGTAAAAATATTATGTCTCACGTATGCAGGCTTTGCAGCAGACCTTAACAAAAAAACTAGGAGAAAACTAAGAGTGCTCTGAACAAAAAACTATGAGAAAACTAGGAAAAAAATAGAAGAATTTATGAAAAACAAGGAGTAATATCATAACAAATCATACCTTTTTGTAAGTTTAACCATTTCATTATACAAATGCAGAAGCTGTTTGGCTGATTTTACTTTCTTGGGCTGATCTATTTCTGTGTCTTGATTT
>VMBQ01011190.1:0-15506 GCA_007657795.1 Dreissena rostriformis | reverse complement strand
ATTAAGAGGTTCGAAAGATGGTTCGTCCATGATACTTCTTGTAGAAAATGGCAATGGACAGAGTGAGGTAGTTGGGGGTGTGTATAAAACGCCGCTTTAGCGCAGCTAATATAGACATATAGGGAAAACGCAGCTTTTAGCGCAGCCAATATAGATAAAGAAGGAACACGGATTAGGCCACGGTTTCGCGATGGTGGATGATTATTTATTAAAAGAATGATGAGATATAAAAGCATTATACGTGTTGAACTCAGTCAAGAATTGAAATGTTGATTGTATTTTCTTAAATTAAGGAACCCAGAACATTTTAAAACGGAATATAAAATATTTTGAATTGAATCTTGTGACCGGGGTGTTTTCGCTTAAATGTATAATCAAAGATTAATACATAAACAAGATGTTAAAGTTTTCTTCAAATATATTTAATAAAATACACAGTTTATTGCTTTTAACAGATTTACATAAAATGAAATTCTACAGTGAATAAAAATGTACGTAAGGCCAAGAATTGCTTAAGTATGTTAGAGAAACGGGGGTTAAACACAAACTTCCCGTATTTGTCCTATTTTAATGCAGAGTTTTCCCAGTGTTTTCTTGCGTCAAAGCCGTATTTCAAGTTTCCTAATATAATGAATTAGTATAACTGTTTTCTCGATTTGGGGATTTTAAAGAAATAAATGTGTACCACTTATAGCGTACCTGTTTGTGTATTATCATCCAGATCTTAATCCCCATCCTATGAATGAAAATTTCACTCATCAAAGAAATTGACACGCAACTAAAAAAAAAAATAGTTTTATTTTGCCATGTTAACTTGTAAGAAATGAAGAACGGTATGAGAGTTTTAATCAGAAACAATATAAGGGTCGTTCCAATGAATGATATCTATATTAAGTAAGGGGTCTGTCCCATGGTCTGCCCGAATAGCCTTTATTTTGAAAAAGCGTGTTCTACAAAGGTGCGAAATCTGTCAACTGAATATACAAAGGTAATACATGTGGCACCTGTTGACACTATGTACAACCGCCAACTGACTTCTCAATATTCGGCATTTGTAGACGTTCGACGGGCGCCGGTTTTAACTACTAGGATTTCAACTGCATTCACTTTGTCTAAGTTTTGTTTAAGTACCTATTTTTTAATTACCAGTTTCGTAGATATGACAGTGTGTTAATAAATGGTTGGCATCACAAATTTACTAAAGTAATGTTTCATTTGCACGTAATTAACACGTCCGTGTAACTTAACAAATATAATCAATATATAAACAAAGCAATCTTCTTTTAATTTCATTGTATTTCCATGATTTCATCAGAAACAACAATAATAGACAAACAACATGGTACAAATCACAAAACACAACAGCTACTTACAAATATAATGAATATATAAACAAAGCAATTTCTTTTTAATTTCTTTGCATACTTCCAGTATTCCATAAGCAACAACAAGAATAGTGAAACAACAAGATACAAATCACAAAACACAATAGATACAAAAATCATAAAAAATCGCACAGAAAAATCATATAAACAATGAACCTGTTCCCTAAATAATAATATTTTTTTTTTATTTTAAGTTTACGTACCATGCACAATAGGGACTAAAATATAAATTAAAAATAAAAGTTTCAAGATTAATTGCAACCCAATCATTTACCAGTTTACTCGGAAGCTGTAGATATTTCATTAATATTAAATCAATACAAACTACTCTATCTTGGTCGTTTATTTACATTTACATGAAAGATACCCCAATGTTTAAATTGAACCCAGTGTACAAGGTTAAGCAGTAATAATAATACTGTATTATGAACCATTCAATTAAACATATTATTATTTTTGGTCTTTAATTATTGTCTTAAACATATGTTTTCAAAAGCCGTGAGATTGGTATTAGCGGCACTAGAAAGCAAACGAAGATCATTTCAACTACGTATTAAGTACTTAAACCTATCGGGCGAAATCATTGCTTTTATCAAGTTCTTTTAATGCACACATTAGACGAGAAGTCAAAATTTTCTAGCGATATATCTAGTGGAATAGAAACGCAACTTTTATGAAACCATTTTTTACAGTGATCACATTGAACCATATCATCGACGCAATCAGGCAAATTGCAAATGCAATAGTTTTTAAAAATAATCGTTTTACAATGTTTTTGTCGTCGTACTCTGATTGTTTTATTTGGTAATTGAAATTCTTTCATTTGTTCGGTATCAATACAATTAATAAGACGTCGGCGCATACGCATGAATTATAACGAGAAAACGATACACATTATGTTACAGTTGATCTGTGAAACTAGATAAATGAAAGAGCTACTTGAGCCCATCTTGATTTGAACCCCCCTCCCTCATAAAACAGCGGGTGTCTACACTGTGTATAAGCGACATGCTGTGGTGATCTCTATCGTATCAGCTCAATACACCGGCCACTAGCTACGGTACTGGAAACATTGCTCCAAATATTAGTGTTTGCATTTAATATATAAACATATCACGCCATTAAACAAAAGACCATATGACATAGAAAGAAAAATTCTAATGCTGTTTAACCAAATGTACAACTATATAGGTGCAGCATTTCGTGTTGCAATGATGCGAGTCGAATCTTTCGCGTATATCTCATATAGAACCGACATGTCTGTTTGCTAGTAACCAAGCTTATTTTCTATCGAAAAGTGTTGTGGTTACATTTTTCATTTAAAGTATCTAAATAATACGTACAAACATGGTTGATTTGAGGAAAGAAAATACTTCAGTTGTTAAAAACATACTCAATACATTAGTTGAATTCACCAACTATATGATCCGATGTTACATCTACGTACAAAAAAGTGCAGTTTGAAAATTCAGATATTAATGTACTGTTTATTTCATGAAAAAAATACCGCATAACACACATTTCATGCTGCTGACTTTCAAAACTAAAAAAAAAAATAACATTTGTTTTCAATAAGTATTTCGAACATTATATTTTCAAAATTAAGATACAAATTGAACATCAATAAATGTAATGAAATTAAATTTATTTCTTGTTACAATTACTGATCTTTCATAATAGTTGTTAAAACACGCAATACATAGATAATAGAAGCATGTGCATGAATGAAAAAACTATTTATGTACATATATTTGAAATCGTCAATAACAGTCAACTTGCGTCAATGTGATACATATTTTTATGTTTAATTGTAACGAAGAAATAGTTAGAGAAATTAGATTCAACATTTTGTTTCTCAAGTCTTGTAACAATATCAGTTATCATTTCTAGAAAAGGGGGCTTCATCCCAATTAAGATCCAATTACATGAATTAACAGGAAATCTTGACATGACTAACTGAAAACAATTCAAAGGGAAGTATTAATTTGCGACTAATTGTACATCCTTACAATTACAAGATATAGCTTCACTACGAAATATGTCACCGAAATCTTGTTTAAATATTATTTCGAGTACAAGTATCTTTAGCAATAATAGCATTCAATAACACGATTATATAACTTAAAAGTAAATAATTGAATACAACAATACGTTTAATCTATACATACGTTAAATATAAATACGTTAATACAATTTTAATTACTGATGATCATGTGTGCTTTAATTATCAAAACAAAATATAATGTTTTCATTTTGATACCGAACATCAAAATAAGTGTATAATTATACTGTCATTTCAGCGATTAAAAATGTAAAATATGTTCCATTTTAAAATTGTTTCGCACCTTTATCATTTTCATACATATATTGTTAAATAAAAACTTCAAATTATTGATACGGTAATTCTCCAATTATACCCATTTTTTTCCTTCTAGTTTTATATTGGCTGCGTTTTCCAACGATTTCTATATTGGCTGCAACGATTGCAACGATGTCTATATTGGCTGCGTTTTATACCCCGATAACGCGGCCTGCAATTTGTATGCTGCGCTAAATGCTGCGTTTTATACACACCCGGTAGTTGGGATGTGGTTAGTTGCAGACGAGACAGAAGAAATGATGACAGAAATGGTTAAACTATTTAAAGAACAGAACCCTAGCTGGGATAAAGTACAAACGGTCAAATTCTTGAACGATTCTGTTGTCTTGCAGGTTGTGATTTTTCTTCCGGGTTCAACTTAATACCGTATATGACAGATATCCGCGGGTATGCCTGATAATACAGAATATGAACAGATCATGTATGTTTAAAAGATGTTTTTTCCGATATATTTTTTAAGAAACATTGTTCTATGTAAAAAACAATTACATGTGAATACTGTTAAGATCGACTTAAAGAGTAAGTTCTTTTCTATAAATTATCAATTTGTAACTCCCAATTGTTATCGGCGAAGATGACGGCCAGAACAGGATGCCGGTCAACTCGTACTTAATTCAACTCGTACCGTGAACATCACGTACCTATTTTGGTCAACTCATACGTGTTTTTTTGGTCAACTCGTACTTATCGAAGTAAACTCGTACCCGAAAATGAAATATGTGTAGAATAGGATATGATTATTAGTTACATAGTATATTTACTGATTTATCTCCGCCTTTTGCCTTCATTACCCCTGAGCTCACCCGCGGGTCAATACCTTCCTAAATATACCAAATATTCCAGGTCTAGACATGAGAAATATAGAAAAGTACATTGTATTATGGTAAAAAATGGACACAGCGCCCGAGGATAGGTCACTTTGACCCCCCTTAGCCTACCCCGTGGTAGATAGTTAGGTCAAAGTTTTTATTTTGTCCGATCCGGAATACAAATTTAAATAATTGTGCCAAGTTTCAAGAATATAAGTAAAGAAATTACCGACGTTGGTCACTTTAAACCTTAAAAAGAGCACAATACACACAACAATCTCATTCTATTTGAGGGTACCCCTGTTTGACACGCCCTTTCCCGGCCCCCAATGGTCACAAAACCATAAAACTGGTCTCGTCAGGTCCGGTGAACGTATATCTATCTATCTATCAATACTGTCTAAACGCCCCTTTCGGGTATTANTATGGATAGATAAATGTTTACCGGATCTGAATATACCATGTCTTTACTAGTGTGACAAAAAGTATGGTGTTCCGTACGTGTTGAACATTGAAAAGTATGGTGTTTCGTACGTGTCATACTTGGCTTATTTTACAATAAAATTGTTTAAAAATACTAAACGTGATATTTAATGCCCGAATGTTGTATATATGGATAGATAAATGTTTACCGGACCTGAATATACCATGTTTTAATTTTTGTGTGACAAAAAGTATGGTGTTCCGTACGTGTCAAACAGGAATCAGATAAGCCTTTTTTGTCTTAGTTTACAATAAAATTGTTTAAAAATACTAAACGTGATATTTAATGCCCGAATGTTGTATATATGGATAGATACCTGTTTACCGGACCTGAATATACCATGTTTACACTAGTGTGACAAAAAGTATGGGTGTCCGTTTGTACCAAATAAGAAAAAATTCAGCATTTTTATGTAGAGTGTTGAGATTTTCCTGTGTTCTTTAAGGTTAACAGTGATCAAAATGTCAGACAGCGTCAAGACGACAAAAAACAAATCCAAGCCAAGGATTTGTCCACTCTGCCTCACCGACAAAGGTATAAAGGTGTACCATGTTCGCCTAAATGACCACCTCAGAACCCAGCACAGGCTTTCGGCCGCAGAGGTTCGACAGACCACCTCTGAGGCCAAGGCTGCCAAATTCCGCGGTAAAAACCCAACAACCGAAAGATGTTACTGGAGGTGTACATGCGGAGTGGCAGTCATTAGACGGGGCCAACATCTTGTTTCCACAGTGCATGGGATGAAGAACGGGAGCAAAGAGTACTTTGCCAAGTATGCGGCCTTCGTAAAGGTAGGTGTCTCAACTGGCCTATATCAAGTATGTTATAAGAACTATATGACAACGAGTCTAGTTCTATGTGTTGCTTTTTAACATATCTCACTGTACACACTTCAGGTGACAAAGAAGAGGTTGACTCAGGGGGCTCGGGGGGAACCTTCATCGAGCACAACCAGTACAGCAACATCCACCCTAACCCTAACCAACCCACGGGAGCATGACTCTGACTCCTCTATGGAGGATTATAGTGATGAGGACAACCACGAGGAGGACCAGGAATACCTCATGAGGGAATGCTGTATAGACCTCCGGCCCAGCGCCCGTGTCATGAAGGGCCGACGCAGCTGTAAGTATAACGACTAGTGACCGTTGATATTACTTACCAAAGCCAAGTATTGTTCAAGTGTTGTTCCATTCTATATCTCTTTCAGTCTCCGTGGTTAATGCCTGGTGTAAGCACATAGCATCCAGGTGCGATGGAGACATGGAATTAGTAAATGTATCAGAGGAATCAATGAGGCTAAACCGCTTCCTCGCCCTGGCAGGATTCCAGGAGGGCGGCTCCCTGGACACCTGTGTACAGTGGAAGGACCACCTGGAAGTAGCAGACAGCTATTTCCAGAAGATGCATGCACCTGGCACCGTTCGGAGCAACTTGGGCTCAGCCCAGAAATTCATCCTGTGGGCCAAGGACGACCGGCTCTTGGATTCCGGCATCGCGGATGAGGTAAACTCAAATGTATACAGTACAGCATGGACCATAACTATGAAGTTTTGGGTGTAGCTTATGTGCATTGCTTTATAACACAAACTATTTGATATGTACTTTTACAGGCCGTTCGCAAGCTGAAGGGATGTAATGCTGCAACTGAGAGCAGCTGTTAAGACGGGCGGTGGCCAGGCGGGTACAGGAGACGGAAGACATACCCACCGAAATTGACCTCGAGGGTCAACTTAGGTCCTCTCTGTATTTCTTAGAGGCAATGGAGGGCTTCGCTACCAAGCCTGCAATGTTCTTCCAGCAAGTCCGAGGATTGCTGATCATGGCCATGGCCATCCCAAACGGGTCCCGCGCCTGGGAGTTCGTGGAACTCAAGGTATGCATACTTCCATATTAAGAAGTGAAACTCCAGAAGCTGCAGCAGTATTGCAGTTTTATCATACTGTCACACCTTTAACACATTCATTCATTGATCACATTATGTGCATAAAAAAGTGCATTGGTTTTGCATTGCTTTGCAGTTCAAGCACGTGGAGCAGGCTCAGCCCTTTAGTGATGGCCTTCACTACTCAGTGACCAACGACTCACACAAGACGTCAAAGTATGGCCATTTCGCATACTTCCATATGCACAAGGAGGATATGAAGGTTCTTAGATGCTTTAGTGAGGCTGCGGCGAAGCTCTATTATCCAACAGTGTCGGTGTTGCAGCGCCGAGAGCGTCAGGTGTTCGGGCGAGGACCTTCACAGCCCACACTTACGCAGAGCCATATTAATACATGGATAGAAATGGCATGGGCGAAGTAAGTTTTCACTTTGTGGATTGATAATGCTATGTAACATTGTAGGATTATACAAACCACGGATGCTCATGACGATCACTCAGTGCCATAAGCAATGTTTTTTGTTATAATAGACCATTGAACTTTTAGGATGACCTTGACCGTTCACCACTCATAATGCGCAGCTCTATGAGATACANTAGATCGGTTGGAAAAGTTACGACGGACGATTTGATGTGCCCAAACCATTTTTTGGCCCAGGGGCGGACTAGGGCGTGGCCAAGTAAAATGTTGTGTTTTTTTTGCCTTTGTGTTAGCATTTCTGCCCAGAATTTAACTTACTACCTCATTTTTGCACTTGTAGGGCTGAAACTTGGCATATTGAGGGCTAATTGTACTCCTAGTGGGCTGAAATCGAAAAATCCCGGAACATTTATCGACGGGGGTAAAATTTGGTGTCTCAAAGTGACCAACCCTGTGGCTTTTTTACCCCTTTATGTATATGGCCTCAATACAGACGCACGTACGGACGGACGAACGAACACAGGGCCTGAAACCCTCTCGTTTTCGGTACTTCTCGTATGTATCATCCAACGGCGCTCCATTTCCGCTACCAAATCGGTACCAAAAAAAACTTACTCATTGTTTATTGTTGACCGTAAAAATCGCCGTAATTTACCACGTGGCTGCTTAATTTACCTCCCTTTGCACCCTTTGCAGCTCCATAGTTCCAGAAGGGGTTGAGATATTTCAAAACGGACAACGGATTCGTGCTCAGCAATGGATTCTGCACTAACATATCCAGTTTGAGGCAGTTTGGAGGGGGTCAATTTTTTGGGGTAAAATGTTTACCCTGATGTATACATCAGGATGAAATTTTAACCCAGAGGCCGATGTTCCAGGATGGGATTCATACTCGGTTTCTTGTGTTAGGATAGCACGCTGAGCACGAATCCGAAGTCCGTTTTAAGTTATATCGTCCCCTTCAAAAGTTATTAGGGGTCAATGGGAGCCCACCCCCGATCATTTTTACGGTCAAATTATCCACTACGTACAAGAGTTGGGTGGCCACTTTGAACGAATTTTTCTGGTTGTTCACCTACTTTGTCACATCCCAGACCTAAGTATACACTCAAAGTGGACTTATATAGTTATATATATACAACATGCATGTGTTTACTATATATTATATGTGAAGAATGTATATAGAGATGTAATATTTTAACAAAAAAAAAAGATGGTCAAATATATGTGACAAAGAGTCCCTAATCACGAATCAGGTGCTAGTTTTTGGATATCATGAGCCGTTAAATAATTGCACTTTAAACATAGAGGATCAATATATGTCATTTTTTACGAGGGTTACCCACTTTGACACACCCTATTTCGACCCCGGGGCACAGCTATACCCCAATGCGCACATCAATGTGTCCGTGGTACTGTGTACTAACGGAAAAATATAGCTTTGAGACACCTATGACTAGCCAAGCAGAACATTTCAATAAGAAATAGGCTAACAAACGATGCAATTCTAACGGATATCTGCAGCTCCATAGTTCCAGAAGGGGTTGAGATATCTCAAAACGGACAACGGATTCGTGCTCAGCAATGGATTATTCACTAACATATTGAGTTTGGGGCAGTTTGGAGGGGGTCAATTTTTTGGGTTAAATTTGTACCCTGATGTAAACATCAGAATGAAAATTTTAACCCAGAGGTCGATGTTCCAGGATGGGATTCATACTCGGTTTCTTGTGTTAGGATTGCACGCTGAGCACGAATCCGAAGTCCGTTTTAAGATATATTGTCCCCTTCACAAGTTATAAGGGGTCAATGGGAGCCCACCCCCGATCATTTTTACGGTCAAATTATCATCTATGTACACGAGTTGGCTTTCTATTAAGAACGATTTTTTATGGTTTTTCACCTACTTTGTCACATCCCAGACCGAAGTATACACTCAAAGTGGACTTTTATAGTTATATATACAACATGCATGTGTTTACCATATATTATATGTGAATGTATATAGAGATATAATATTTAAAAAAAAAAATCAAAATAAATTATTAAGATGCTCAAATATAATTATGTGACAAAGAGTCCCTAATCACGAATCCGGTGCTAGTTTATGGATATCATGAGCCGTTAAATAATTGCACTTTAAACATAGAGGATCAATATATGTCATTTTTTACAAGGGTTACCCACTTTAACACGCCCTATTTCGACCGGGGCACAGCTATACCCCAATGCGCACATAAATATGTCCGTGGTACTTTGTTCTTACGGAAAAATATAGCTTTCAGACACCTATGACTAGCCAAGCACAACATTTCAATAAGAAATAGGCTAACAAACAATGCAATTTTAATGAAAAAACGATTTTTTTTACCCCTATCAAACATTTTTCAACTTTTCTTTATTTATTTTTCGATTTATTGTTTAATTCACCAACATCTACTTAAATAATATTAAATATTAATAGATTTCCAGAAAAACTCACAAGATGTTCTCAAAATGGCATTTTTAGGCCCAAAAACCACATTTAGAACGCACCTGGCCCGCTTAATTACCCTCCCTGACCCCCGGGCCGACACAATCCTTGACCCCCGGGCCAATACCTTCCTAAATATACCAAATATTCCAGGTGAAGACATGAAAAATATAGGAAATTACATTGTATTATGGAAAAAAAATAGACACAGCGCCCGAGATTAGGTCACTTTGACCCCCAAGAGCTGACCCCCGGGCCAATATTTAGGTCAAAGTATATATTTTTTCTGGTTCAGCATGCACATATTAATAATTGTGCCAAGTTTCATGAATATAAGTCAAGAAATGGCCGTCTGTGGTCACTTTGAACCTTTAAAAGAGCACAGTTATAGCCCATGTAACCGCTAGGAGTTTAGTGTTATGTAACCGTTTTAATGTAAACAAGGACACGCTATAGTAAGTGCAGACAGCTCGAATTTTTGAACGTGTTTTTTTATGTTATCTATGTGATTTGCAGCGAGATCGTGAGTACAGACATATGTAAACTGCCTATGAATGTATTGTTATATTGTTTCCACATGTGAAATTTTAATTTTGCAGGGTTTAGGGTGAGTATGACGAGAAATATGACTTTCCGCGATGGGTTTTCGAAGGGCATCCAAAAAGTATGGTGCTGCGTACAAGCAACCTGTTTTTGGACAGTTGGTATGCGCCAAGAGCCATAACTCCTGAACGAAAAGTCCGATCTCCGAAATTCAAACTGTTCCTGGTTGGGCCTGGCCAGACCTTTCCAACGGTGCCCATATTTTAGGGGTCACGTGACCTTTATGAAGGTCATCTTTGGCTGCAACTGTACAGTGCCACTTGCCTTTTGACCTACCATAACTCCTGAACGGAAAATCCGATCCCTAATATTGAAACTGTTCCTGGTCGGGCTCTGTCAGACCTTTCCAACGGTGCCCATATTTTAGGGGCCACTTGACCTTTATGAAGGTCATCTTAGGCTGCCACTGTACACTGCCACTTGACCTTTATTGCTTAAACTGTGTAAATTTCACTTCAGAACTCAGAAAATGTCAGCATCAGCAACTTGCGAAGTGAGGAGGGTTAAGAACAAGTCGAAACCGAGGGTGTGTCCCGTGTGTGCGAGGGAGAAAGGCGTTAAGGTTACCCTGCTGCGCCTAAACGACCATCTCCGCTCGCAGCACGGGATGTCCAGCGCCGACATCCGCAAGACTACTTCTGCGGCAAAGGTGAGCCGACAGAAGGGGAAGTCGGCGAGGAGCGGCTGCGCATACTGGGTGTGCACTTGCGGCACCACCGTCGTGAGACGAGGCACACACCTCATGTCGTCGGCGCACCGAATGGATTTTGGCAGCGTTGAGTATGCTGTCGCATACGAGGCATTTGCTAAGGTAGGTGTCTCAGCTGGCCCATTTCATGTATGTTATACAAACTATTTAACAACGCACGAGTCTCTTTCTATGTGTTGCTTTTTGAACATACATGTACTTCACTGTACATTTTCCAGGTCACGAAGAAGAGGAAACCTGTACACGCATCCGCCATCGCGACCTCAGCAACCGCACCCTCGACCTCGACCGCAGACCTAGACTTCTCAACTGAGGACGAGGAGTCCGACGACTCCGACGAGTCAACTGATGATGTCCCAGAATAGCGAGAATTGGATCAGTTTTTCTCGCTGATCACGATTCTGAAATCCGTTTTAAAAACAAAGCTACNATCTTTGGCCTCATCTTTGGCCGCAACTGTACACTGTCACTTGACCTTTATTGCTTAAACTGTGTAAATTTCACTTCAGAACTCCGAAAATGTCAGCTTCAGCTAACACTAACCCTAACCCATCAGCAACTTGCGAAGTGACGAGGCCCATGAAAAACAAGTCTAAACCGAGGGTGTGTCCCGTGTGTGCGAGGGAGAAAGGCGTTAAGGTGTCCCTGCTACGCCTAAACGACCATCTCCGCTCGCAGCACGGGATGTCCAGCGCAGACATACGCAAGACGACTTCTGCGGCCAAGGCGAGCAGACAGAAGGGGAAGTCGGCGAGGAGCGGCCGGGCATACTGGGAGTGCACTTGCGGCACGACCGTCGTGAGACGAGGCCCACACCTCATGTCGTCTGCCCACCGCATGGAGTTCGGCAGCGAAGAGTATGCTGTAGCTTACGCGGCATTCGCTAAGGTAGGTGTCTCAGCTGGCCCATATCATGTATGTTATACAAACTATTTAACAACGCACGAGTCTCTTTCTATGTGTTGCTTTTTATGTCCACCAGTATATACTGGGGGACATATTGTTTTTGCCCTGTCTGTCTGTTGGTCTGTTGGTCTGTTGGTCTGTTTGCCCCAACTTTAACATTGGCCATAACTTTTTCAATATTGAAGATAGCAACTTGATATTTGGCATGCATGTGTATCTCATGGAGCTGCACATTTTGAGTGGTGAAAGGTCAAGGTCAAGGTCATCCTTCAAGGTCAAAGGTCAAATTTATGGGTCAAAATCGCTCAAAAGTGGACATAGTGTTTCACAAACACATCTTGTTGAACATACTTCACTGTACATATTCCAGGTCACGACGAAGAGGAAACCTGCTCCCGCATCCGCCACCGTGACGTCAGCAACCGCACCCTCGACCTCGACCGCAGACCCTAACCCTAACCATGACCCAGACTACTCAACTGAAGACGAGGAGTCAGACGACTCCGACGAGTCACAGGATGATGTCCCGGAGGCGTATCTTACCCGGGCTCATTGCCTTGCCCTTGCCCCCAGCGCGAGAGTGATGCAGGGCCGACGAAGCTGTAAGTATAACGAGTAGTGACCGTTGAAATCGCTTACGAATGCCAAGTATTGTACAAGTGTACAATTTAAGTTACATATCTCTTTCAGTCTCAGTAGTGAGCGCGTGGTGCGAACACCTGAAGGGGAGGCTAGGAGGAACGATGAGTGCCCCGAAGGTGCTCGAGGAATCGATGAAGCTTAATCGGTTCCTCGCCCTTGCGGGGTATGAAGAGGGCGGCCTCTTGGATGACGCCGTCCAGTGGAAAGGTCACCTTGAAGTAGCGGACGGCTACTTCCAGCAGCAACACCAGCCTGGCACCGTCAAGAGCAACCTTGGGTCATTCGTCAAGTTCATACGTTGGGCCCAGGACGAGCGGCTCGTTCTTAGCGCTCTCGCTGACAAGGTAAACACATATGCATACATTACAGCATGTGCAATAATTATGCAGTTATTTTTTGTAGCGTATGTGCCATTCTTGTTGACACATTCTAATTAATATGTACTTTAACAGGCCGTCCGCAAAATCCAGGGCTGCGCGACATCCACGAAGAAGGCGGCCGTTCGCCGCAACGTAGAGCGGAGAGTCAAGGAGAGTTCCGACATACCGACGACCGCAGATCTCGAGGGAGAACTCCAGGCAACACCGTATTACAGGGACTGCCTGGAGGGATTCAAGACACGTCCGTCGGAGTATTTCGCCAAGATCAGAGGGATCCTCATCCTTCTCATGGCATTGCCCAACGGCTCCCGCGCCGGGGAGTTTGTGGAACTGAGGGTATGTTCTTCCATTTCACACCTTTAACCCATTCATACATTGATCAATATACAAACGGTACATGTATTGATGGTTAGTTTAAACCTATTTATTTTAGCTCGATTGCATCGAAAGCCGTAGGCTTATATAAACGCTCTCGAGTCCGTTTCCTGGGACTATAACCAGTACTTGGTGTCTTTGAGGGAGATCAAAGGAACGCTCCCAGTGGGGTTCGAACCCATGACCTCCCGATCGCTAGGCGGACACCATATCCACTACGCCACGGCGATCTATTGATGGTTAATGCTGCAGTGTTATGCAACACTTATAAAAAGTGGGATATAATAGTCACCGCCATGCATATCGACACATTGGCGCTTTGCATTTCAGTTCAAACACGTGCAGCGGGCGGTGCCGTTCGGTGACGGCCGTCACTTTACGGTCTCCCTGGACAATCATAAGACGTGTCCATGGTACCACGCCTACTTCCATCTGAGGCGCCCCTTGATGGACCTTCTCCGGGCTTTCGGGGAACTGGTTCGGAAAGTATACTTTCCAAACGTCACCGTGCAGGATATTGGGGAATGCCAGGTGTTCGGGCGCGGCACCATGAACCCAGAGCTCACGCAGAGCCATATCAACAAGTGGTTGGAGTCTGCATGGGCGAAGTAAGTTTTCACTCTCTGGATTGATGATGATATGTATCTTTCTATGATTAGACATATAATGGATGCTTATGACAATCACACGTGCCATAATCAATGTCGATGTTCTTCAGATCGGGCCTGGCTGCGAAGCACACCAGCTTCCAGTTCAGCCTCACACTGAACCGGAAGTTGCTTACGGTGCAGGCTAGAGAGCTGGACGCCGGGAAGGCGGATGCTGTAGCCAACATGTTGTGCCACCGGCGCACCACGGCAGACACTCACTATGACGTGGCAGACCAGCGGTAAGTTGATGTGAGATGAAATTTCAAGCATTCGTTCACGTACAACAAAGTTAACATATCAATGCCGAACATATACCAACGTTTACAATCTATATTCGTTCAATTGCAGAAAGACCACTCAGAAGACTTATCTATGGCTCAGCACAGCTCGACGTCAAAGGTATGGCTCGGCAACCAGCACCAGCGGCCCACCTGTCAGCAGCGATGAAGTCTTCCCACAGTATGGCTCGGCTTCCGCAACCATCACCAGCAGCCCCACTGTCAGCACCGAGGAAGTCTTCCCACAGTCGCCCATCAGACCTGCAAACACGACAATCATGCAGAAGGTAACCTTAACTTAAGAATACATCTTGAACAATACATATACGTTTATCTCTCCATACTTATCTATTTTACATATATGTTTACACACATTTTGTCCTTTTTCCGCAGGAAGTACAGACACCGTCTGCCAGCGGTATGTGTTCGCCGCCACACATATCATTACTGACGCCACTCCCTTGTGCCACGAGTTCGCCACCTCCCACCATCAGTCAGCCGCCCCACATCACGTCACTGACCCCTAGACCAACAGCCCAACATTCCCCACTTGCTCCACACCTGAACTGCAGGGTTGCTTTGAAACGCCTGCCGTTGGCCACGGTTAGGAGGTTGGCCACATCAACTGCCGCGGCCACAACTGCCAGCTCCAGCAGCCCCACTACTTCGCAGATTCAGACCCCTGGGCCAGTTCGTGGACCCCCACCAGCCCGGATCTCGCTGTGGGATGCGTGGGAGGAAGACGAGGCACAACAGGAGTTGGAGGAAGCTGCGGTAAGCTTGAAACTTACCAATAGATATATGTAAATTCATGGACCTTTCTGTCTACATATATAAATTCATATAATTATATTTAACATACTTCACTGTTTCCGCTCTATTTCCACAGACCAACATGGACCAGATACTGGATGAGGCCAGATCGTCGCTCGTTATGGAGGACCCTAACCCGGAGGACGACAGTGAGGATGACGGGATCATTCCGCCCACGGACCTTGACGAGCCGTGGTCGGAAGTTAGTGCTAACCCTAAGACCTTCGTGACTCCCGAGGAGCACCGGGAGATCGAGGAACTTTATAAGTCGGACATTGCCCTGGCGGCGCGGACCAACAAGACGATCCCCATGA
>VMBQ01011188.1:0-24097 GCA_007657795.1 Dreissena rostriformis | reverse complement strand
CTATCTACGGCGGTGTGAATAGTTTCGACTTGAACAGTTGTCCGTCAGACTATGAGACCGCCTCTCGTTGTCGGATTGGTCATTAAGTTCGTTTGTGCAGAAATAATGTTTGTCAATTATGATAGCATCTGAAAAAGTATGCGATATTAAAGGCTTTAAGCGTGTAAAAATGACTGTGAAAGTGCCTTAATCCGCGACCTATCTTTAAAAAATTCAAACTGCTTGAAAACAATGGTATCATGGACTAAATGCAGAACAACAAAATCACGCGTGTACAGTAGGATATTAAGATACAAATCAGGTTGTTTTGGCGTGTTTTTAATCACCCAATCAATACCAAACATGTCAGTATTGTAAATGAAATCATCTGTATTGACCACCAAAAAAGGTTATCGCCGTTTTCAAAATGTAAATGTGGATGGGATGACGGATTTAGGACAGTCCGGTATTAGACATTGCTTCAGTAATTAAGTATCACGCCTCTTGATGTATGTGAGCCTCGCTATGGGAAAACGGTGTTTAATGCCTGTACGTAAATGTCTCCCGATAAGCTTGTGCAATCCGTGCAGGCTAATCAGGGATGACACTTTCCGCCTAGACAGATTTTTCGTTTAGAAGAGACTTTCTTTAACTGAAATATTCCATTAAACGGAAAGTGTCCTCACTGAAACGCATGTGCGAACTACACAGGCTAATATGGGACGACACTTTAAGCACATGATTTAACCCAGTTTTCCCAGAGCGATGCTCATTTAATTTGCTTTTTTTGGCTATACCTCCCATCTTAATGTCAGTCGGTTTCGAGTTATTTCAGTATCAAGTGTGGTCAATTTATAATCATAGTTATCTATATGTAGCTGAACGCATTTACGATATGAAAACTGACTGTTAATTTAATTAAGCTTTAATCACTAAGTTAAGAAATTATCGAATATGGTAGTGATGAAGAAACAATTGCTCATGACGTAGGTTTTATGTAATTTTACTCGAAAACAAAACTTGGGCTAATTTGGTTCGAGATCCAAAAAGTCTTCAGCTAGGTCTTAATTTTAAGTTACAGCCAATTATTCTACATTTAATTTAGTGCAGTTTTTTCCGTATCATAAGTTATAACGCCTAAATTAAAAGCGGCAATAGATAGTCGGCGTTAAACGTACATAGTTTCAATAACTGAACACTTCTTGAAAATATAAAATAAAAATCTACACGATTAATCATTATCATCGTCATATTTGCACATTTCTTTTCACTTAATCTTGTTAATGCTAACTGCTCACAAATGTTTACTTCACCTATAATTGATAACCATATTCTAATCTTAGTTGAAGACATTATCAAAGGAAAATCATCTTTAATATCTTGTAGGAGGCCTTCACACCTTGGCCGACCTATGCCTTGACCACAAGGGTTTGACAACGTTGAACAAGAATGTCAGCATAAGGCATGCGTTACATTACTCGAATACCAAATATTATGACCTAGTATCAATAACGGAGACTCTTTAGTATCTGTATATTTATTTTTGTTGATAGAAGTGGCGTTGCATGGTCAGTACGAATCATGGTTATAGCTACCATGATCTTCCATAGAGGGGTCATTGAACGTTCGGATAATTATTCACTGGGATCATTACTTGTAGAATAAATGAGCCTCGCTCTGTGAAAACGACACTTAATGCATTTGCATTCCACACAAGCTAATCAAGGCCGACCCTTTTCATCTAAAATGGATTTTTGTTAAGAAGAGACTTCCTTTAAACGAAAAAAACGATAAAAGCTGGGAGTTTTGTCCATGATTAGTCTGTGCGGACTACATAGGCTTATCTGGGACGACCCTTTACGCACGTTCATTAAGTCTCGTTTTACCAACAGTTTGGCTCATATAAAAGGGTGAGATTGAACAAAGCCAGATATGTTGAGCGGTGATTTCTTAAGTTATTTAACGATATGCTCAAGACATGTGGTTCTCTCTTCCTAATAAAAAAACACCAAAAACAAATGGATAATTATTTATCAAATTTAAATCACTGCAAAACAAGTGGCCATTACCATGTATCAATTCTCGTCTTTGCCTTTCATAAAGAAACCGCGGGGCTCATTCTCGTCACAACCAAAGGTTAATCTCAGCGTCATCAAAGCATTATAATAGCTCATTTATTTCTGCCCGAAGTTGACAATTGCAGATAACTCGTCGATTCCAAGGGTCAAGCGTAGCTGCGGTTGTCAACTGAGTGAAGACCCAAGTATCTGTATCCGTTGTCTCCCTAATCCCTGATACAACATCGGGGGATATCGCAGGAGATTACGGGGTTACCTCCTCTTGAGTAAGAATGAACTTATAGGTGTACTTTAAGCTTGCCGTCAATGATCGTCGATAGGTTAGGCATACTTGAGATATTTACTTGCAAACCAGAAGGGACTATCCACCAGTTTTTTGCTCATTATTACGTTAAAGTATTATGGCTGCTTTTAAAGGAACGAGATGTGAAGAGAAAATTATTATCACTTTGATAAATATTGTTGTGTGTAGGTGATATGGTAATCATAATTATTGTAATGATTATATACAACTGTTAAGTTTTTAGTAGTTGTACTGTAAGTATCAGTATTAGTAGCATAAGCTGAAGCAGTAACAGCAACTAGAAGCAACAGAAGCAGTAGTGATAGCAATAGTAATTGTAGTAGTGGTAGTAGTCGTTGCTGTTATACTAGCTTGAATACTACTTAGCTATTTTGCTGACATAAATGATTGTTTTCTGAAGCAGCACGTTTAAACCAATTTATAAAGGGTTTATTTGCACAAACGTTGCACCTTTTAAAACGAGCACCGTGTTTTACTCTAGCAACGAGATAAAGCGCTTATTTGTAGAGACAGAAACATACTGTTAAACATCATGTCATTCATGCTGTGAAATTAATTGTTTGTTTGTCATTAAATTTCGAGTTTCAAGATATTCCAACACCTGAATAAACATGTTAACTGTAACGCCTGTTTTCGCCCTTGTGTAAAAGGCGCAATGATAATATTACGAAAACTAAAATAACATAAATATAAAATCATCCAGTGAGCATCATTATTTTTAAATGGAGAAGGGTGCAGACCGTTTTTTAGAGGCGCAATGGCATTATAGAAAAACTTGACGTTAATGTATTTTCAAACGCAATTTTATAAACATAAAATATATATACATGTATTTGACAAAAAATTAAACTTTGAATTAAAAGACGTTTATGGTAAAACAATATGGTATGCCTAATAAATGGAACAAGATGAATCTTTAATGAAATAAGAAATTCAGTCATTAATGGCTTAAAAATACCTATCGTCAAAGTAAAGTTATTGGCAATTTGATTTAGCTTAAATGTTGACTTATACCAAACCTGAAGGGATAGCTTTAAATCCAGAATATCTATAAATATATAAGAAACTCCATAAACATGATCAGCGATATTCTAATTCAGACTCGCTATTCTTTTATTTAAGGCAAGCAACCTATTGCGTATACATCACAGGACAACACTGCATTTAACATAAAAACATAATGAGTAAATAATTGACGAGCGCATAGCATCGCATTAAAACTTAAAAGCAATACAGTAGAATATACATTTACAAGAGCAGGGAATTACACATTTCTAAGGCATGATGAAAGGTAATGAACACCAGTATATTAAGTTATTTGCGCTTAATTACGATTGTGTTGCATTTTTGTTTTTATGGATTATATCGCATTTGCACCTGTTTGGCATGATATTATGTTGCCGACATTGTTAAATAGTCTTTGAAGGCCATTGTATTATTATGTAGTATAATACTAGTATATCATAATATTTATCAACTCGGTAAAGTTTAACAAGCAAACGTGGTATACTTTAATTCTTGAATTGTTTAGCAACGATTATATTGGAATAGGACAGTGAAAGATATCAAAGCTCGCCTATCGCATATAACCTGCTGTATAAGGTATTTCGTTATTTTTAAGCGGTAATTGCGTGATTCGTCACCTTAATGTTCGTACCATGTGACAGCACTGGCACGCAGTGAGATTAAAGACGTTACCGCTGGTATTTGAAGATCATAATGGAATATAAAAAAAAAGGAACATTAATTGTTTGTTTGACTTTGGATTATCGCTGGCAGTTGTTAATGACAGTTAACACCTGCTTTATAGTTCGTCAGTTTAAAGTTACATGAGCGGGAGAGAATCCTTAGACAAAGGCGTTAGTACAGGTAATGAGTTAGTAAAACAAATGGATTTAAATTTGAAGTAAAAGAAAGAAGAAACATCAATCGTCAATAAAGTTGCTTCATGTCATGAAATGAAATGCTCAGCAATAGCATCCTTAGCTGCAAATTGAATATGGGATGTTTGTCTGTAACATAAAGCTGTACAAATAAAAGTATGTTTGTTTGCTTAAGTAATTAGTATAATAGGCTCAGGTCGCTCTCGAGTTGTTTAGCGGAAACCAGTTGTTTATGTATTGCCATTGGTATTTTAACTCAAACTACCACATATGCAATCGCAAGAGATGTATTGGTATAGCGTATGATTATAATTATGAAGCTTCTGAATTCAATCTCAAGTTATTAAAATCCAGTTTGCCGTCTCTCCTACCGACCAACGACATGCCATAGTGTAAAAAAAAATCCGTTAAATAACACGTTTTGTGAGTCATTAGGAATTCTTAAAGAAACGGACAGTGACAAAACAAACAATCACTATTTTGACGATTAAGAGTTGTATTTTTAGCATTATGTTTTCAATATTTGATATTAAAGGGACATGTGGTTCTTGAGAAATACGTACAATATTACTAATTTGGAACAGCACGACAAGTTTGCCAAATAACTATATTCACCAATGCCCGGTCAATATAGAGAGAACACGCTATATTTTCTTTATTATTTTGGCAATACATTCCTGTATACAACCGTTAATCTTAACGTTTGAGCTATACATTTACGACAGCCACTTGTGCCATGTTATTTTTTAAATATGTCAATGCCTGGTCAAGTTGATGAGTGGACAACGTAACTCTAAAACTGCTTTATTTCGGTCGTTGACCTCAAAGCTTAACCTTTTCCTTAATGGAAGCCATTTTATTCTTGCGCGCGACACGCCCTCTCATGTAGGTTAACATTGATGTTATTTAGAATCCTTCAATGCATCGGGAAGTGGCATTCCGGAAAAAAAATCAAGAAAGACAGACAGATAAAACGAACAACAGACGGATATATCGATAGACTGAACGGGATAGAGAAACTCTTATTGACCCAAGTACTTTGTCATGGCATCAACAACTAGATTCTAGAATCGCACTATGTACGGTGCTGAGAGCAGTGGTCTAACGGACTGACGAAAGTCCTTAGATGGAATCACGCTTGCTACTCTCCGCCCATGTTTTTGCATAAGTAATACATGTGAGGGACATAAACCAATTCGTCGTGGATGCATACTGCAGATGACTTGTGACCCTTGGAGAGGATGGTTCACGTCAAAATCTTCCGGAGGTGTATCATGTATATCTAACCAAGTAACTATAAATCTTTCCTTCACCTGTTTAACCCCTTTACGGTCAATGGTATAAGTGCGTTTCATTATTTGTATCATTACTCATTTATCAGACCATGGATTTGACAAGTGCAGATTAGAAATCCAGAGCACATGTCAACCATAGCCGTACATCCCTCTTAATACAATCTATGTCCGGTAATGTCATAAGCCTTATAACAACACCTCTGAATATCACGGTTTAGACCCCGAGGTATAGAAGTCATTCATCATTGTATTCTTTATGTAATATTTGTTATACGGATTTTGAAGGCTTCATATGCTTAAATGAGCACAACGCAAATCCTCAGTTCGGTTACGGAAAATTCATTGAATACAGTCACAAAACACGATAAACGCCCACTTGAGCCCAATTACGGTGAACAATTAGCATTAACCACACGTTTGATTGACCACTTTATTACATAGTATAGCAACATCGCTAGATTCATGACCTTATTATTTAATAAGCATACCGCGTGATTGCAAAATGGCATAACAAATCTTGTTGGTTTCGTTCATTGAAAACAATTATTTCAGCCTTCTTACAATGTTCTTGTAAAATTCAGCCATGATAATAAACCAACTACATAGAAATAGTACAAAAACAGAACAATACAATAAACAACTTTGTAAAAACAGTATTTGTAATTGAAGACGTAGATTAAAAAGCAAATCAGTGTTGCTTGTTTGTTCAATGTTACAGCCAATATGTAGAATGCATACGCGTACACCTTAAATAGTTATGCAAAATGTATAATGCAGTTTATTAACTAACTTATTTAATGTTATAAATGCCTCAAATTTCAGACCCATACACAATAAATGGAACGACTCGAGAATCTACTTAAGAGCGACAATAAATGAGTATGCTTTAAAGACGTTTGAATTGATTGACTTGATTTGTAGCAGTAAAATGTAAAATAGTGCAACACATTCTTCATAAGTACTCCACCTAAAGGTATTATTACTTTTTCTTCTTTCACCGATGCACATTTCAGTTTGATAAATCGAGTTCAATCGACGTTGCAATGAACGTTGTAGTGAATAAAGCAATTGTTACGTAATAACCTAATCTAATTAACATGGAACAAATAAATGAACAATTACTAAATCATATAGAAATCAGTAATGTAGGATATGATTATTGTTGTATAACTTAATAGACATTGTTATCCTAAAGACATATACTAAATATTAAATCATGCAGATACATGCGACGTAGTAGCCTAAATCTAGTTAACATTTGAGAGGGTCAGTTATTTACAAACATAAAATGTCATAGTGTGACTATCTTTATTACAAGTTATGTATTACTTGACCAAGCCTTCCACCATGTACTGGCAACTGGTGGGCCAGTTATGTATAACTTTACCCAGCTATCTTCCCCATGTTATCTATTGCTTAGGTAGCCTTTTCCTGATATTACATATTACTGTCTGTTTAACTACTATATAAGGTGTCACTTGGTTGGTAGCAATATAGTATCACGCACACAGGCTAGAATGTAGTTTAAACAATTTCATGCTGTTTTGGGCGAGGCCCCGTTTAGGTGTTCGCTTGTATCTTGTGGATTAATTATTGGATTTGGACATGGACATTGGAAAATGTTTAAATAAATGTATGGAGAAAAATAAAATAGAAACTGTTATCTATGTGTTAGCGTCATTGTTCAGATCGAATAACGCTACACAAAATCGCCAGCAAGTTACTGCATAAATACAAACAATAAACTCTCAGTTGGATATCAACATTAACACAGATTTTCGAAATTACGATTTGCCAACTTTTTATCACAGATGTAATAAAAAAAGCATTATGCATTTCAGTGAGCAAAATAACTCTAATGAAATATAATCTTATGAAAATACATGCTGGTTTATGAGTTGTCTTCATTTGAAATCGATAATCTTATGAAGCGTTACAAATGCGAAACGATCAAAAAAATTGGAGTGTTTCTGTCGTTTTTGTATAATTGTGATCGCTTGTATAAAATGAATGGTATAATATAGCAGACCAGCTAGGCTTTTGTTCCGAGGACACTGTTTTGAGCCCAGGTGGAGGAAACTTGTTTCCGTAGTTTTTTTTTTTTAAATTCTGATTTTGTTATTGTTCTTGATCTTTGTATTTCCAATGTTCAAATGAAGCAATGTAAAGGGATTTAATCACAGACTTTCGATTTTTTGGAAATATGTCATTACCTTAATATACCAAAAAAAACAATATGTTTGCAATAGTTATAAATAATCATAAAAATAAAATAATGTGTCTGTACTTGGGATCGCACACAGGACGTCAACAATGTGAACGAGTCCCTTTAAGGCATATATGACAACCTTTTAAATGCCAAAATCCATTAACAAGTTGCTTTAACGTTATTTATAAATATATTTAAAAAAATAATAATAACGGTGGCACAACGACTCACCCTGTTTAACTCCTAATGTAACATCACATGTCTCGACATAAGCCACATCGATATGTTGTTTTTACACAAGATTTAACATTCTGGTATATTCATTTAATCATCGTTCACTACGGCATATGTTTATGTAAGTTAAATTCTTACGAAGTGAGTTACACGTGAACACCACACGTGTCGATAACTCAACATGAAATAAAATCCATCATATGAACAGGGATCTATTTAAATATAGCATTTTGAACTTGTATTTTACAAGAAAGAAAACAATTTGCAACGTCAATAATACAGTGAACAAATAGCACAAACAGAACAAATAATTAGTTAACCAATCATATTTACAATCATACGTGCATAATGTCTACATGGACACTCAAAGACCTATTATAATGAGATTACTTTTGTAGTCATGGCATCCTCATATCCTTCTTTGAGTTTACTGATCATGAATTCCACCAACCGCCTCAATGTTTCTTTAAATTCGCTACCCATCTCTTGTTGCAGCACATCCAAAATTGCAGCAACAAAAATGACAAAGTTCTCGGCCTTGAACCCTTTGTAATGCACGTGTTGTTGTCCCAACCCGAAAAGCAATGGCGCCATAGTGTTTTCAAGGTCATCAATATTGTAGACTGCTTCTCCTACCGCCTGCATGAATCTCGAGGCGTGCCCGCGGAAATCTTTGTCACGCAAACATGCGTCATCACTGACGTCACGGAATGGAAATAGTTCCTTCAAGCTCGGATTCAGTGCGAAAATTCGTAGACATATTTTGGCTCCGATTGTCGGCATGTTATTAGACACGATTTGTCAGCTCTTTTCAATGTCACCTTTTTCATTGTCAGTAAACACGATTTTGCTGGTGTGATTTTACGAACAACGGTGTTTTAATTTTTCCTTTTCAACTTAGGACGGCGAACAACCCATAATTCAAATAGCGTAACGCTCCGCTATAATATTGTTGTTTTTTTCGGGAAACTATTATGAACCATTTATTAGGTGATAAGCGTTGTTTGCTAATACTTCTTTTTTATTTATCATGGAAATGACACAGTACATAATCTCAGTTAAGTTACTGTTCACTAGCACTGGTCTCTGTGTTATTCGCATGTATAACTTAAGATCAGGCTAAATTCTTTTATTTGTAGTCCCTTATTAACAGACAGTGGTCTAGTGGTGGGATGCTGGTCTAGGGATCGAGAGGTCCCTGGTTCGAATCCCACTCGGGGCACTGGATTTTCTGAGCAAAAAAATAATCCATCGCGTGCTCCTCTCCACCCAGGTGTATCAATGGGTACCTGTGAGGATAAAAAAGTCAATGTGCCGTGGCTGCCTGGTGCGCCATATGTTAACGGACGACTTAAATCCCAGTGATCGGGGGGATAATGTCGAAGTCGGCTGAAGATGTATATCGAAGCAGACTATAAACCGCAACTTTAAATTTATTAACATGCTATCACTGGTTGCTGCATTATTTGTCGGTATATCTAAAAATCACACTTAATTCCATTGTAACATAGTCCTTTATTAACATCTATTACAACTTATAGCAAGCGGTTTTGGAATAATGTGTTCAAAATTATTGTCGTAAGTACCAATATTTTAATTATCTTGAAATTCCATTTATTCCATTTGCACTTTTTTCGTGTAGTTCCTTTCAAAATTATAATGCAAACTGACAATACTTTCTGCACTGAAGCTAATGTCACATTGCACATGCTTTAAAAAGTGCTTATCTTTACCTACTTTGATCTTTTTCGATATAATCATTAAGCATATCCGGGCTTTTTTCCTGATAATCCTGCGCCGCAGCAAATGCCTCTGCTTATGAGACAGTTATACCATTGATTGCCAGTTAGTTAAACTGCCTTTTTAATCACGCTCTATTTAGTTCAAAAGTATAATGAATGCTTGATTCAGATATAATATTATACAGTGACTGTAAATTATAAGTTGTCATGAAACGACCCGATCCGATTAGGTCCTATTCACATGCCTGCTCATATAAACACGGAAGTTATACTTGTCTATTCATAATGATTATTCCCATTTATAGGTATCCTGCAATGTGGTAAGATTTTGTTTTCTTCTATTTCCAATTTATCAAAACGGGCATGAACAGTTTCGTATATGACTATTGCTTTAAAATGGAAGAAAGTGCGAACAAATGTATTTAGTACAAAGATGGATATTGAAACTGTTTGTACTTGTACATTACTATCATTTGAAATACGAAAGATTTTCAGTGCACACAAAAAACAATTAAACAAAGGTTTAATGATTAGGCGACGCTCTCCCATTTATAGTAAACGGATTGATATGGATGACATATCCTGCCAAAACATACACAATGCTTTATTCGTCGCATCTGCCCAAAAATAAATTGTTAATTCTATTCCGATATCGTTCTGCTCAGTCCATGATGTAAACCACATTATTCCATTTCGTTGATTGAACCTTCAACCATGCAATCGCTAGACTGTTTTTTTAAAATTGTCATTATTATTTGTTCAACTCTATAATTTTCAATAAGAGAGGGGATCTTTGTCAATGCAACATTAATGCTGTTGTCGTTATTTTGTCGTTTTGAATGCTCTGTCAAAATTTGCTTCCTTCATCCCCGATCATCACTGATCGTATTTATCTAGTAATAATAATATATTGATGGGACTTTATGACTGCTATAAATAGTATAAAGCCCAAACCTATACATACTTAAAATCTGAAAACCTAGATGACACATAACCTACCACAATACAATAAAAACAATAAAAACACTAAATACTTATGATATTATGTTGAAATTGAGTTTACAATCAGTTTAAACATAAAATGCATGATCCTTATTTAAAAATAATAACTTTTATCGGATGGCGCTTGACACTGACCGATTTTATTAACTTAAGTTTGGTTCATTCAATAAAGAAGAGTTGTCATGTTGCTTGATTCTAAATAATTATTAAACAGATCAACTGCGTTTACACATTTAAGATACGTCTTTTGTAATGGTTTCAAACGTCAGCCAAATATAACTACCATCGCAAACCCATATACATCTATACCGCTACTTACTTGTTCATATGTAGTTCACAAATACATATACTTATATAAAAAAAATCTGTTCGTTAGCGACACCGCGTGTGACGTGTTTATAATGCCTTCCTAATCACTCGTCATGTATCTCTGCTGCTTGACTCTGTAAACAAAGGTAAATCTAATAAACGAAATAACGTTTCTAAATTTTACAGTCGACAGTCATTCTTCTAATGAAGTTTGTAACTCGCTGTTTTTTCAACAACTACTTACGAAACAAGAACATATAACATATTTTTATAAAAATTGCCGAACCATGTGTTTACATCTGTGTAAGTGAACCTTGAATGGCTCTACCTACCTATTTAACGATACGTTCAAAAATACCCAATAACTACTGCAGCGTTACGAAAATAATATTATCACTTAAGCTTGTCGAGGATATAAATAACGCATTCAACCACCGTTAAATTTTTCGTGCTTTGACTATTGATAATAAAACCGTCTATACTCCCGCCTAAGACAAGATAAGAAGCGAAAACGTAAAACTATGGTAAGAACTTAGTGTTTTCGTATGTATGTGTGATTAGTGTGTTATTTACTTAAATACATTCTTATAATGGTATCCACTTTTTTGTGAATCTATACATATTTTATTTAAAGATTATGGCATATGTTTTAATGTTATTAATATTTTAAACCGAAAGTTTGTCTTTGGGGTGAATATTTACAAGACGCTCCTGTTTGGCCAAGAACCCTTAAAAAAAGTGCAACACTAAATAATAATGGTAAGTACCATTTATTTTGTGTCAATTTGGCCGCACAACATATTACGTGCCGATACGTCTAAAAGAACATCACATGTTTTATTACCGTGTGATTACAACGTAAATCGAAAATGCAGTAGCCAATTTAAGATATAAAACTAAATTTTTATTGTTACATTTGGTTGGATTTAAGCAAGTCGCTCGCTAACAAATGATTGGAAAGATAAACCATAGTAACGATGAAGATAAGTACATGTTTCACAAAACATAATATATTATACATATGTGTGATCTACAAAGACATAAATAAACAAGTGTTGACTTGTCTAATTGTAATCAAAGCGTTTGCGTCTTTGCTGCATTTATGCGGAGGAAATTACCATCTTAAATATTGCATTATATGACACGACACATTAAATGAGAACTTGATTACAAAAAGTGCCTCGCAAAGCAATTATGATCGGAATACCACGCTGTTTCACCTGCGTGTAAATCTGTTTAATTTGCATTGTTAATTTTACGGTTATATCTGACACGAATTATTTTCATAACCCGTCAAATATCATGTCGATGTTCAATTGTGTAGCAAATAGGATGTGTTTCCATTGTTAATTGGAATATTTCTTAGTCTGATCTTTAAATGTGTCATTGTTATTATAGTATGGCGCCTGTATTGTCTATGTACCACGTAGGACCTCTTCTGTAAGCTTTATTCTAACGAAATATGGTATAGATATTACATGGCTTTATTTTAATTCTGTTAAGATAGAACAATGTGTTTTCATTTTAACTTAACGGCGATGTATATGTAAGAACTTGAAGGTCTTCTCTAATTTAAGCACCAACCATAATGATTTTTTTTTATCAAACTTCAAACAACACCGGTATAAATCATTATCCGTGTCACACAAATCTGGCGTGTCAAAACGTCTGTAAGTTTACATTTCAATTGTAATCTGATTGCCTTTGATGGATTCCGGAGTAATCTGAGCTTTCCGTGTATGCGTGTCGATAAACAGTGTATTTCATGTTATCGTTTGTATATGCAGACTTTTATTTTAATGAGCACGAAAATTTACTTTGCTCTTTTTCAAATTTCAAATACTCATTCATCAACAATTACGTATCTTAATTGAATAATATACAAACGTATTCCGATTGTTATTGAACTCGACTATATCTGTTTATAGTTTGTGTAAAAAAAGAGGTGTATGTGTAAGATGTTTTCGCAACGCGCCTCATTCTTCAGTTGCAATGAACGTCTAGGTTTTGAACATACCGGTCTTACTTATAGATCGGTCTTATTTATAGATCGGTCTTACTTACAGATCGGTCTTTCTTATAGATCGGTCTTACTTATAGATCGGTCTTACTTATAGATCGGTCTTGCTTATAGATCGGTCTTGCTTATAGATCGGTCTTACTTTTAGATCTGATTTTACTTATAGATCGGTCTTACTTTCAGGTCGGTCTTAGTGATAGATCTGTCTTTCTTATAGATCGGTTTTACTTATAGATCGGTCTTACTTATAGATTGGTCTTACATATAGATCGGTCTTACTTATAGATCGATCTTACCTATAGATTGGTCTTACTTATAGATCGGTCTTACGTATACATCTATCTTATTCATAGATCGGTCTAACGTTTAGATCGGTCTAACGTTTAGACCGGTCTTACGTATATATCGGTCTTACTTATAGATCGGTCTTATTGATCGGTCTTACTCATAGATTGGTCTTACTTATAGATTGGTCTTACTTATAGATCGGTCTTACTTATAGATCGATCTTACTTATAGATTGGTCTTACTTATAGATCGATCTTACTTATAGGTCGGTCTTACTTATAGCTTGATATTAGTTATAGAACGATCTTACTTATTGATCGGTCTTACTTATAGATCGGTCCTACTTAAAGATCGGTGTTACGTTTTGATCGGTATCACTTATAGATCGGTCTAACTTAAAGATTGATCTTACTTATAGGTCGATCTTATCTAAAGATCGGTCTTACTTATACATCGATCTGAATTATAGGTCGATGTTACTTATAGATCGGTATTACTTATAGTTCGGTGCTACTTATAGATTGGTCTTACTTATAGATCGGTCTTTCTTATAGGTCGATGTTTCTTATAGAATTGTCTTACTTATACATCGATATTACTTAAACGTCGGTGTTACTTATAGATTGGTCTTACTTATAGATCGGTCTTCCTTATAGATCGGTCTTTCTTATAGATTAGTCTTACTTATAGATCGGTCTTTCTTATAGATCGATCTTACTTTTAATCGGTCTTACTTATAGATAGGTCTATCTTTTAGGTTGGTCTTACTAATAGCTCGATATTACTTATATATCGATCTTACTTATTGATCGGTCTTACTTATAGCTCGATATTACTTATAGATCGATCTTACTTATTTATCGGTCCTACCTATAGATCGGTCTGACTTACAGATCGGTGTTACGTATTGATCGGTCTTACTTAAAGATCGGTCTTACTTATAGATCTATGTTACTTATAGGTCGGTCTTATCTAAAGATCGGCCTTACTTATAGATCGGTCTTACTTATACATCGATCTTACTTGTACTTCGGTCTTACTTAAAGATTGGTCTTACTTATAGATCGATTTTTCTTATAGGTCGGTCTTATCTAAAGATCGGTCTTACTTATAGATCGGTATCACTTATAGGTCGGTGTTACGTATTTATTGGTCTTACTTAAACATCGGTCTTACTTATAGATCGATGTTTGCTTATAGGTCGGTCTTATCTATAGATCGGTCTTACTTATAGATTGGTCTCACTTATACATCGATCTTACTTATACTTCGGTGCTACTTATAGATCGGTCTTACTTATAGATCGGTCTTACTTAAAAGTCGGTCTTACTTATAAGTCGGTCTTACTTATGGATCGACCTCACCTACAGGTCTGTCTTAATTATAGGTCGGTCTTACTTATAGGTCGGTCTTACTTATAGATTGGTCTAATGTATAGCTCGGTCTTACTTAAAGATCGATCTTACTTACAGATTGGTCTTACTTATAGATCGGTATAACTTATAGGACGGTCTTAATTATAGATCGGTCTTACTTATTGATCGGTCTTACTTATAGGTAGATCTTACTTTTAGGTCGGTCTTACTTCTAGCTCGGTTTTACTTATAGATCGGTCTTAATTATATGTCGTTCTTACTTATAGGTCGGTCTTACTTATAGATCGGTGTTACTTATGCGTCGGTCTTACTTATAGGTCGGTCTTACTTATAGATCGGTCTTACTTATAGATCGGTCTTGCTTATAGATCGGTCTTGCTTATAGATCGGTGTTACTTTTAGATCTGATTTTACTTATAGATCGGTCTTACTTTCAGGTCGGTCTTAGTGATAGATCTGTCTTTCTTATAGATCGGTTTTACTTATAGGTCGGTCTTACTTATAGATTGGTCTTACCTATAGATCGGTCTTACTTATAGATCGATCTTACCTATAGATTGGTCTTACTTATAGATCGGTCTTACGTATACATCTATCTTACTCATAGATCGGTCTAACGTTTAGATCGGTCTTACGTTTAGACCGGTCTTACGTATATATCGGTATTACTTATAGATCGGTCTTATAGATCGGTCTTACTCATAAATTGGTCTTACTTATAGATCGGTCTTACTTATAGATCGGTCTTTCTAATAGATCGAACTTACTTATAGATTGGTCTTACTTATAGATCGATCTTACTTATAGGTCGGTCTTACTTATAGCTCGATATTAGTTATAGAACGATCTTACTTATTGATCGGTCTTACTTATAGATCGGTCCTACTTACAGATCGGTGTTACGTTTTGATCGGTATCACTTATAGATCGGTCTTACTTATAGATTGATCTTACTTATAGGTCGATCTTATCTAATGATCGGTCTTACTTATACATCGATCTGAATTATAGGTCGATGTAACTTATAGATCGGTCTTACTTATAGTTCGGTGCTACTTATAGATTGGTCTTACTTATAGATCGGTCTTTCTTATAGGTCGATGTTTCTTATAGAATTGTCTTACTTATACATCGATAAACATGTCACCAATGTGTATATAACTAGTATCGCTACTATAGCTTTACACAAAGTTACCGTGTACTGAAAATGATGAATTTAGACGAATTGCAGTTATTATATATATACACGTAGATTACTTATTTGGCTTTCGATTGGGCCAACTCGTGTTAAGTCGATCTTGTCTGAAAATCTGTCTATATAAAATGATCGAAAACTGGTTGTTTCAAATATGTATATGATTTGGTAACGAAATGTTTCAACTTAAAATATATTTTAAAAAGGCATGTATAGAAAGATAATTAATCTATGTAAATCTTTTTTATTTATTATTGGCAATGAATACGATAATGATACATCTAGTTGTTTGGCAGTATTTCCACAATACTTGGAAGACAATATACTTCCGCCTAAGACTAGTTCAGCAGCGAAGGAGTACAACACTGCATGAAAATATGGTAGGAACTTAGAAATAAATGTTTCTGTACGTTACTATGTTTATTATGGTATTTATCTAAATAATTGTTATAATGGTATGTATTGTTGTGTATCTATACAGTTTTTTCTTGTTTATGTTATGTGCTTTTATAGGGTGCTGTTATTTATATTTCAAACCGACAGTGTATCAATCTGGGTAATATGAATATAGGTTCTCGTACCTTTGTGGATAAGAACTTTTAAGCAGTTGGGTTCTAGGTTTATTATGTTCTTTCGATGGAAACAATTATGACATACAAATAATCTCAGTAAACACCATATGATGTATTATCGTGTAGTTGTAACGTAAATCAAAATTACAGTATCGACTTTCTCGCTATTAAATTAAATGTATATTGTGTCATTTAGTTGGAAGAAAAAAAATGTGACTACTAGCAAAGGATTGGAATGATACATCACAATAAAGGTCGAACGAAACACATTTTTAACGAAACATATACATGTTCGTGATTTCCAAAGACATAAATTTACAAGTCTTAAGTCAAAGCAAGTATTATAGGCTTTGCTTTATTGATAGCGAGGAAAGTACGCTATTAAATAGTGCATTAAATGTCTATACACATAAAGTAGTGTTTCAATTAAAAAAACTGCATAAAGCTAAGTTATGAGTATATGGTATTCAAGCTGCCTCTAAATCCGTTTGATTTGTATCGTGAATTGTTTGGTGATATTTAATAGGAGCCATGAGCATAAGCGGTCCAATGTCAAGTTTTTGTTTGATTAAACAATACAAAAACTGTACCATTGTATTGCGATAATAAAAGGTTTGAATTGTCGATTAAAATATATCTTAGGCTGATCTTTTGTTTAATTTTAACTGTGAAAGAAGACACCTTTATTGTATGTACCACATCAGATGATCAGTACACAAAACATACATTTGAACAATTAAGTAACACACAGGGTCTCATCTGTACGCTTTACAATCAAGGCATATGATCGTTATAATAAATGGCATATTAAGAATGTTTTAATATTTGGTTCACATTTTAAATGCTCAACTCTGTGATCTATATCAGATTTTGGAGGTATTGCAATATTAGACAAAAGAATATTAACGCAAACATAACAGTCTTAAACTAGAACAATAAGCGGGTATAAATCAATACATGGGCAAACTTAATCCGGTCCATCAAACCGTCTGTTAGTTAACAATGTTGACTGGTGTTCCGATTGCTGTCGATGAATGCAGGAGTAATCGGGTATTTCCCTTTCTGCGTGTTGACAAAAAAGTCACATTATCGTCTTAAGGTAGCGCACCCATAATGATTTCCCGCGCTTTTCTTCTAAGATCGAAGAGCCTTTTCACCTGTTTACTTATGGATATCTAATTTAAGCGAGAACTCATGTGTAATTGACGTGACCGAGTGGTTAAGGCTTTTGACTAGACATCTTTTGGGATCTTCCCGCGCAGATTCGAATTCTGGCGACACCGCATACTTTTTGCGACGCGTTTTATTTCTTTTCTAACGTAATTTGATTTAAGATATCATATAAGCTATGTTTATTGTTGAATATGTTGCAATTTTTATGCATATTCTTTAATTTTTAAAATTAAAACAACGTTATGGCTAAATTCGGGGATTTACTGATGAAAATACGAATCATGCATGTTGCGTTTTTATGTGTATTTCAAAAAGTAAACGGTAGATCTGTCTATTTCTTGGTAATTTTGCTATATATAGTGTATCTATACAATCTAAGTTCAAAATATTACTAAAATGATACTATTTTGAATTTTATGACACTTTGTCTTTAACCAACCCAATTTCTACCTTGTTGAAACCAATTACATTTCATGGCGCTTTTCCATAGATAACAAGTCATAAAAAATAAATGTCTGTAAAATAATACTTATTTCATCTTGTTTAAACTTTAAACACCTTTACTGCCTCGGTACACACCAACTGCATGTCACTGCCTCGGTACACACCAACTGCATATCCATACTTGAAATTCTGGATGAGTTATGGAACTTTCATATACCCCAGTGCAAATAAACTGGACAAAAGCCGAGCGTGGGGGTGGTTTGGAAAAAATCAGTATATTTTTGTTTTTAAAGCACGGAAAGCCTACCTACAAATTTGCATGTAGTTCAGTGAAATGATGCTGATTAAGAAAATAATACATTAGATTATATTTGGAAAGATGCGAATAACGGGTGCGCTAATGTTTTTAACAAACCCAATTTATACTTGGCTGAAACCAGTTACATTTCATGGCGCTCTTCCATAGATAACAAGTCATAAAAAATAAATGTCTGTAAAATAATACTTATTTCATCTTGTTTAAACTTTAAACACCTTAACTGCATCTGTACACACCAACTGCATGTCCATATTTGGAAATCTGGATGAATTATGGAACTTTCATATATCCCTGGGGTGCAAATAAACTGGACAAAAGCCGATCGTGGGGGTGGTTTTGAATAAAATCAGTATTTTTAAAAAAAAAACACGGAAAGCCTACCTAAAAATTTGCATGAAGTTCAGTGAAATGATGCTGATTAAGAAAAAAATACATTAGATTATATTTGGAAAGGTGCCCATTACGGGTGCGCTTCCTTAATAAGTAAAATGTTATCATCATGAAATCTGTAATTTAGTAATGCTAACATGCTTAAGGCAAAATAAACTATAATACTCTTCTCTGTTCTGTTTTTTTTTCCGACTCACATTTTAAATGCTTCATTCTCGGCAATTTAGTATCTAATTTAATAATATGAATAAAGTATTTCGATGTTAATGGCCCAATTGATTTTATATATATTGTGTGTGAAAAAGAAATACATATGTAGGATTATTTCGTAACGCGACTAACACGGAAGTTGCCATGCCCATACTTATATAAAACTTGCTCAGGTTCTTTTTGCATGTCGCAGGATCCAGATGTTTAGCATTCTTTTATGTTAGTTACCATAGCAACCTCAAGTTTCGCCTGAAGGAAACAAACTGTGCATATCCTCAGTATATTGTGCTATCAACTCACCAATTTTCATCGTAATGGCTCGCATACTTTTTTTAATTTTCGCATGATTCAGATGTTATATTTTTACTATTTCCATAACCATTGCAACCACAACTTTTGTCCGACAAAAAAAAAATACGTGCCTATGTCCCAGATGACACTCTATCCATATACCAAAGTGCATTAACCTAGCTAAAGTACTTTTTGTTTAGCGCAGGATCCCGATTTAGACTGATAGACTCACATTTGTAATAACGTTTTCATGTTACAGGCCACTAGTAATAGTCTGTTGGTGGCTGCCATAGATTTCGGAACGACCTACTCCGGATGGGCATTCTCATTCAAGCATGAGTTCGATGCTGATCCAAACAAAATATCTACTATGAAATGGTCTGGAAGCAAACTAATTTCTCTAAAAGGTTGGGTTCTATAAGACTTAGGTTCCAGATTTTAGCTTTAAATTATGTTCGTTACCATTGCAACCTCAATGTTCGCCTAAAGAAAAAAAACTACTGTGCATAACCTCAATTTATTGTGCTATCAACTCACCAATTTCCATCGTCATAGCGCACGTACATTTTGAATTAACGTAGGATTCAGAGATTATATTTTGTTAATTTCCGTAACCAATGCCACCATGATCCATGATCGTTGCTGATCCAAACAAAATATCTACCATGAAATGGTCTGGAAGCAAGCATATTCCTCTAAAAGGTTGCATAATATTAGAATTATTTGGTCAAGTTAAGTCATATTTCTTGTATATTACTATATCTTTATATTTTTATTCATTATTAATNTTTTAATTTTGTAAACCTGAGTTTATCTTTGTTTGTTTGGAATTTTTGCTTTTTCAACAATATCATGGCGGCCAGTTAACAAACTCACACTTTTCTGGGTTAGCTGCTTTACCACTACTCAGTGCTGATACTTATGTCAGTAAATATAAACTGCCTTGCTTTTAAAAAAGGTAGGGGGAGAACAGCTGACAAAATAATTACATGATTAAGTACCATGTAAGTCATGGCCAGGCCAGGAATAACACCTTTAATCCTCTGATTTGTAGACCAGTGCTCTTCAAAATGAGTAAGTCGGCCCAGCTATGACAGAAATGTACTTAATGACAAAACCCTTTCTCCATAATCAACATCACATAAAACATTGCTTGAAGCTTACTTAATTGCACTCCACTGGTCAAAGCCATCCAATGGTTTGGTTCCGTTCAGATTCCCGCCGGCCAGTTTCACGAGAGTCGGGAACCAGTCAGTCACGTGCATGAGTCCGGGTGACACAGATCCAATGATCTTGTCACTGAGAAGCTTGCTGTGAATGAAGCCCACGCCATGCAACCCCCCCTCCCACAGCGACCCCTTCCAGCCACGGAGCGGGTAGTTGTTACCACCATCCAGGATCTGACCGCCATTATCTGATAATATTTATATGAGACTCGTTCTGGAAAAACTGGGCGTAATGCATGTGGGTAAAGGGTCGTGGCTTATAAGCCGGTGTTGTTTGCACACACTAATCAGGGATGAAACTCTCCACCTTTACTGGAATTTTGTTACGAACAGATCTCCTTTAAACAAAAAATTCCATAAAAGCGGAAAGTGTCGTCCCTGATTAGCCAGTGCGGACTGCACAGGCTAAGCTGGGATAACACTTTACGAACATGCATTTAGTCCAGTTTTCCCAGAACAAGGCTCATATAGTATTATGAATATAAAAAAAGTAACACTTCAGCTGCAACAGAAGAAAAGGAACCTTCTCACGACATTGGTCCATTATTTATGTGATAGAACCTACCCAAACATCGTGACACAGAACAAAAGCACTAGACACAATACACCCATATGCAACAGACACACAATATTTACATGTACAACTGGCGTCACACACCTTCAAATGGTTCATGCAAAGAGCTACTGTTCTGAAGAACTCCCATTCTCAAAGTTGGCCCTAAGTTATCCACAAAGCATTAAATTGTAAAAAAATAACCTAATGGAAAACCTGTCTATTTCTAGTTGATTTTCTTAACAAGTTAATTTTAATTTATTAACTTTTGTTCCTTTGAATAATTTAACCTAAACTACAATTTTGTGTTTGCTAAAAACATAAAAAAATACGTTAAATTGGAAAGGAAATGAATTTTATGAAAAACAATTAATGGTAAAATACTATTTTTAAGACTTTTATTTGAAGGTAGCAAAATTTTTATTTGGTCTCAAAGTTGTGTACCGGTACATGCTCCATGACAAATTTCATATATGAATATAAATCTGTCATCGCAGACATCACATACCGGTTGTGAAGACCATGACAGTGTTGTCCCAGAATCCTCTCAGCTGCATCGCCATGGTGATGTTCCCAACAGCTTCGTCCATGCAGGAGACCATTCCTGGCAAAGGAAAGGGAGGGATTGCACAGTTATAATTTTAATTCCATAAATCTAGCATTTTCAAACAGGAAATAGAAGACTTTATTACCCGATGCATTATATAAATGAAAATTAATTATTTTTTGCTATTTCCTCGGCGAAAAAGTAATGTTGCATTGTTTTAAACTGTTACAGTGAATATTTCCAACTGTTGACCGGGCAATAGTTTAAACTGTTGCCCGCTCAAGCAGACTACCCCTCTAGTACCGCATATATTATATACCTCCCTCATATAATATATTATATATAATATATAATATATAATATACAATATATAATATGTGCATTATATACAATATACTATATATTATATATCATATGTAATATATAATATTTAATATATAATATATATAATAAATAATATGTGCATTATATATAATAAATAATATATAATATGTAATCTATAATAATTTGCAATTTTTTTCTATGTTTGAAATTTGATCAGGTAATAAAACAGTTATTTCGTGGCTGCTTGGTAAACAGTCAAAACTGTTGTCCCTCTTATCAGGGCTGACATTTGGAACTGTTGCCCTTCGCCTATCGGCCTCGGGCAACAGTTCCAAAGTCATCCCTGATACCTTGGGACAACAGTTTTGACTGTTCACCACGCATCCATGAAATAACTGTATACTGTCTGCGCCATTTTACTCTTTATGCTCCCCCAAACATTTTGGGGGAGCATATAGTCGCCGCTTCGTCTGTCCGTTCGTGCGTACGTCCGGATTTTTGTCCGGGCTATTTCTCAGCAACTAATGACCGGAATTCAATGAAACTTTTTGGGAAGCTTCACTACCAAGAGGAAATCTGCATATTATCAGCGGGTTCTGATCGGATGATTTTTCACAGAGTTATGGCCCTTTGAAATTTTCCATTAACTGTACATATAGTGCAATTCTTGTCCGGGCTATTTCTCAGCAACTAATGACCATAATTCAATGAAACTTTATGGGAAGCTTCACAACCAAGAGGAGATGCATATTATCAGCCTGTTCTGGTCGGATGATTTTTCACAGAGTTATGGCCCTTTGAAATTTTCCATTGTACATATAGTGCAATTCTTGTCCGAGCAATATCTCAGCAACTTATTACGGGAATTCAATGAAACTTTATGGGAAGCTTCACTACCAACAGGAGATGTGCATATTATCAGCCGGTTATGGTTGGATGATTTTTCACACAGTAATGGCCCTTTGAAATTTTCTATAAACTGTACATATAGTGCAATTCTTGTCCGGGCTATTTCTCCCCAACTACTGACTGGAATTCAATGAAGCTTTATGGGAAGCTTTACTACCTTGAGGAGATGCGCATGTTATTAGTGGGTTCTGGTTAGATGATTTATTTAGAGAGTTATGGCCCTTTGAAATTTTTAAGTTGCTAAACCATCCATCGTATTATTTGTCCAAAGTTATGCCCCTCAAACGTTTCCTTTTATCTGAATATATAGTGCAATATTTTGGGGAAAAAAAACTTTGGGGAACATTTCCCGTCTCCGACGGTTTCTTGTTTTTTATTGATATCCACAAATGAATTTTTAAGACAAGAGCATGTGATTTCATGTTTGATCCATGAAAATCCACAAAAGATAGTTTCAGATGAATAATATTGGTTTCACAGTTCTACTATTTACCTAAATCTTATCTGATTACTATTTAGACTCACCTAAATTGCAATGAACTACTATTAACTTAAAAGTTTTTTTTCTATTGGACTATAATTTGCTTAATAAGGATTTTTAATTTAAATGAACCAAGCTCTTGGGAAACGGCGTTAAATGCATGTGCCTAAAGTGTTGTTACAGATTAGACTGCGCATTCCATCACAGGCTAATCAGGGATGACACTTTCTGCTTAAACTGGATTTTTACTAAGAAGATACTAAAAACGATACATACAACATGTTGTCCCTGATAAGACTGTGGGGAATGCACAGGCTAATGTGGGACGCAATTTACGCACATGTTTTAATCTCCATTTTCCCGGAATTAAATTTCCACTAAAGATACCTGCATATGTTCTTCGGTCCCTGTCATTTATAAACCAATACGGCTCCTCGTAACTCTCTGGGACTTGCAGTGGTGCATGCACAGCTTGAAATGGCACGTAGAGGAACAGGGGCTGGAGCATAATTTTGAAAACTAGGCTTAATGCATCTGTGTTAAGTGTCATCCCAGATTAGCCGGTGCAGTCTGCACAGGCTAATCAGGGACAACGCTTGACAGCTTTGATGGTAAAAAAATTACAAAACCATGACTAGAGTATCAATAATTAATTTATTTGATAAAAAAATCACTGTTACACTGTGCTCTTGATAAATATTGCATAAGCAAGTATTGGTGCTCCCTGATTTAACAATAAAGGGA
>VMBQ01011186.1:3169-23733 GCA_007657795.1 Dreissena rostriformis | reverse complement strand
AGCTCACCATGAGCACGTTGTGCTCAGGTGAGCTAAAAAGGTGCTATGGTAAATAGGTTCTATATGGTAAATTGGTGCGATATGGTAAATAGGTGCGATATGGTAAATAGGTACTATATGGTAAATAGGTGCTATATGGTAAATAGGTACTATAGGTAAATAGGCACTATATGGTAAATAAGTACTATATGGTAAATAGGTGCTATATGGCACATTGGTGCTATACGGTAAATAGGTGCTATATGGTAAATATGTGGTATGGTAAATAGGAGCTATATGGTTAACAGGTGCTATGGTAAATATGTGCAATATTGTAAATATGTGCTATGGTAAACAGGTGCTATTGTATAAAGGTGCTATGGTTAATAGGTGCTAGGGTAAATAAGTGCTACAGTAAATAGGTGCTATGGTAAAAGCCAACATACAAACTTTAAATATCAAGCCAATGCACACATTCTTGAAGTTCTGAAACAAACGGCGCATGCAATGCAACATCCCACACAACAGAAATTATTGTCAACAAAATATCTTACATAAAGGAATAAATAAATATAAGTGTAGAATCAGTTTTATTGTATCAACTGCAACATGCTGAAATTTCAACTTATGACTACTGACCTGGGTGATCAACACAGCAGAATTTCTTGATGGCGTCATATCTGTCCTTCTTGTTGGTTGGCACAATGCACATCACCATCTGTGTCTGGGGATTGAGACTCTGTCTCAGGGCCATCAGGTAAGAATCATTGCGGTCGTCATTTAACTCCACCCTGAATGGGAACACATTAAGAAGATCATTACTACCCTGTAAAGCAACAAAGTAAAAAGCTTACTTCAACATATATGATAACAGATTACCGAGTTTAAATAGACCTGGAAGTATTGGAAGCAGATTACGATGGACTAATCTACATTGTTTATTAAATGGACAGTCCATTTACAGCTGCAGAGACCAATTAACCCCAGTTGAACAAGACTATTGCCAAGCAATGATGTCCCCTACCGGCTCCACCCTTGTCAGATTTTTTTTCCCCTTATATATTTGTTGCCATAGCAACCAGAATTTTTGACATAGGAACAAAATGAAATGACATGCATAATCTCCATATTGCCATCTGTCCATTTTTTCAAGTTTCTTGAAAAAATATGAAGAACTTTTAAAGTTATCGCAGGATCCAGAAAAGTGTGACAGACAGACTGACAAACTGACGGACAGAGCGTAAACCAGAAGTCCCCTCCGGTGAAACCAGTAGGGGACAATAAAATCGTTCAAACAATAAAGTTCAGAAATCCAGAAGTGTTACACGACATTAAAAACTGGTTAAGTTTTGTACAAAATAAATTTCAGTGTTTCATCAAATAAAAGTTCTTGCAATATGAATATCAGAAATCCTTATTTTTTTTACAGGTTGTGAACAAAGGAAATATGAATGAATTTGACTAGCCAGTCCTACAAGAGTTGAAAGTTTGTGCATTGCCTCAGCTTTACTGGTATTATCCATACAAGTAGTCATAATCATATGGGCTCTTTGGGTTGATATTATAGACATTACTGGATCATATTGCCAAAGGCAAAAATCTTTTTTTCCCAAAATCCACTCCAAAAATTCCCAATTGATTGTTTGAATTTGAGATTTTTATTATTAGAGATGTTTAGTCTAGAAATAAAAAGTTTTGAAGTTGTAATTATCTTATATCCATTTTACTAATGTGTTTGTTTTTGGAATGTTCCGTTTTATGTAAGTTTTTAGCACATAGTTCAAAATTTATACATCAAACAATTAATATGTTTTCCCAATATAAAGTAAATTGATGATAAAATTCCTAATTTCACGGGTAAAGGTCATATTCCCAAAAGATCAGCATCAATTCATTCATACAGGTTTTTTTTCAACCTTTTGGGAAGATAGCCCATGGCTTTGGAATTCTAGCGGCATTTTCAAGAAATCGGGAAAAAAAATCAGTAGCCTTATTTTTGTACGCAAAAAAGTCCACTGGTTTGGGAAATTCTAATTTGATAAAAGTCTTTTTAATAATTCAAATTAAAAGACAACAAGAGATATGTTTGTCAGAAACACAATGTCCCCTACTGCGCCATTTTTTTTTTTTTTTTTTNTAGATGTAATTGAATTAAAATCGAGATAAAATAATCATAAGACACTCAGTCTGCAAAATTAACCCATCGCCTGATCGCCAATGCGATAAAATCTCAGCTCTGGCGATGGAAAAATTGTCTATCGATCGCCTGAATTGCGATGAAAAAAAAATCCGAAAAGACCCTTTGGAAATAGACCGACAAATAATCAATTTACAAAAATTCGTTTGAGTGCGTGATCATTTTATAACGAAATTAATATTGTCGGCATTCCGGAAATTTGCGCTCGGTACCGATTAAGGCAGAAATTTTATTTATTCATTTCTGATTGGTTAGCGGATGGCACGGACATGAACTCAACTTACGAAATTCTTCGCTTCTTTCCGAAAATCTTACAATTGTCCGCAATCTTTAAATATTTCCAGTGATCTATTTAGCAAAGTAAAGCAGTGCAAAAGCATATAGTAAAGCAATATGTTAACCAAATTATATACTGTGAAACCATTAATTTTCGTCAGCACGAAATTTCGTCATTTTTACAAAAATGAAAATTTCGTCAGCACTTAAATTCGTCAATTTCTGATTTTGAAAAACAAAATGGAAAAAAATGCGTGTGTCAATATCCGATTTGTTTTAATACATGTCCGCGCTTAATTCATATTTAAATTCATATACTAAGATACGTAACAACGCGTTTCGTGGGATTCCCGGATCGCGATCAATATATAAAGTGTCAAGTCAAATATGTAGATATATAAGCATAAACATAGCTTGTCGATCTCAAACACGTAATTTATCAACTTGTTTGTTGTTGCATCAAGTGTTACGTTCATATGTTAACTATTTTTCAAATAAGACATTATTCCATTATGACCACGTAAGTATTTTTAAAAGCGTGTAATTATCTTTATGAAAGTAGAAACGCATTTTAATTTTCATAAATTCTGCCTACAAATTAACAGCTCTCATTTATTTCATAAATAACGTCGCGTCATCCTCGTGGAAATCGCGGAATTTAATATTTGCTGAATAAATACTTCGTAGCGCAGGAAACGTTGTGATCTTTACTTTTCGTTAGATAATTTGTAGTGCATTTTTACAAAATATGGCCAACCGTTTTCTCTAAATTAAAACAAATAGTTTATGCTGTATCTACAGTGCTACAATTGTTGAGATAGTTAGATAATAGTAAATAAAGTTAAACGCAAACGACCAAACACAAATCATTATGGTTTTATTTCTATGTAATAAAAGCGCAGAATCTATTCCAGTCAGGTGTTGATCACACATCGTCATCTTTTAATTTCGTTTATTGTCTTTGATCCAAATCCGCCGCGTGTTGGTTGTATAATCTGCAACACCCCTGAAAAACACATTCGACACAACTTTACTGCATTCGCGTTTTACAGGAAATATCACGTGTCAGTTAAGTACACTGTATAATCATTAATGTACACCCCTTTGTTTGTGTCAAAACCGGATTTACCTAGATTGCGAAAGAGACGCGGTATGTATGCGTGGGTTACGTTGGATTTAAATATCTCGTGTCAACGGTAATACAGTCTTAATTTTGTTTAAATATTGGACATAATTATTGGTTAGGAACTTAAATTCGTCAATCGGTCTACTGACGAAATAGACGAAAATTAATGTTTGACGAATAATAATGGTTTCACAGTATTGATTATGTATTTTCTAGGTAACTGGTTTTCATTTTCTGCAGTCAAACAATATGCACATTTTATTTCATGTGCAAAACAAGTACATGTTTTCGGACTGTCGTTTTCGGATAAAGTATTTGTCGTCGCTTATAATTTCTTTTTGACGTTCTTTAAAAAAAAAAAATGAATGACGAACATGCATGCGGTTTCGCATTGTGTTCATCAGAAATATAAACTCAGGGGTGTGATTGAAGCGAAGTCAGAGGGGAGGAAAATTCTGTCGACTGATTTTGACTACGCGAATCGCGCGCATAACGCAATGACAAACCTTAAAACAGACATTAAAATAAAACAAACATTAAAATAAAAAAATTCTTGAACTTCATAACACTATTTCTTTATGAAAACCTGTTTAACTTCACATTTCACATACTGATGATGCAAAGTAAACAATATTTACTGTGATCAAAAACAGCAGTTTTTCAATGTATTCACAGTAAATGGACTTATTTAATTAAATATCAAATGGGGAAAACATTAATAAATATAAACAAACACACTTGAGTGTTCTTGTTGAGTTAATAATGTATTAAACTGAGTTAAATTAATATATTTTAATGTGTTTACCTTTCAATATTCTTGCATTTCACATCTTCAGTTCAAAACTGAGTTGAATTAATATATTTTAATGTGTTTACCTTTCAATATCTTGCATTTCACATCTTCAGTTCAATGCTATTTCAGTTAACTGAACAGTGTGACAAACATAATAAAGCAGAATATGCATATGAATCTGATTACACACAGATCCACTAACATATAAATCAAATCATGTTTGTCTATTTCCATTTTCAAACGATACTCTTCTAAATTGTTTTACTTCGCAAGTAGAGTGAACTCCAATTTGCAAACACTGGTTTCCGTGACACAAATTCACTGTGCACATTTGTAAACAAAATATGTGTTGCTTGTATCTAAAACGCAGTCTTTATCGTTTACAGACACATTTCATTTATCCTATCTAACTATATGATGACAGTCGCTTATTCGATTGATAATTGTCATTTGGATAAACTTAATTTTCGCTTTGCAACTGCGCCATTTGCAAACAAATCAGAAAAGAAATACCGAACGCATTTAAAAAGAACGATTTTAATTGGTAGATTGGAAAACAACAGCCAATGACATCGCTCGTTTCAAATTGCTTAGGCAGAATCTACCAGTGTAATATGCGGAGTGATTTCGCGAGCCGCGGATATTTCGGGCCGCTTATAAAAGACGTCCGCGGAATCGGACGTACCCCCCCCCNAAAGGGATATGTACTAACCTCCCCAGCATTCACTGTACATACATTAAAAGGGATATGTACTAACCTCCCCAGCATTCACTGTACATACATTAAAAGGGATATGTACTAACCTCCCCAGCATTCACTGTACATACATTAAAAGGGATATGTACTAACCTCCCCAGCATTCACTGTACATACATTAAAAGGGATATGTACTAACCTCCCCAGCATTCACTGTACATACATTAAAAGGGATATGTACTAACCTCCCCAGCATTCACTGTACATACATTAAAAGGGATATGTACTAACCTCCCCAGCATTCACTGTACATACATTAAAAGGGATATGTACTAACCTCCCCAGCATTCACTGTACATACATTAAAAGGGATATGTACTAACCTCCCCAGCATTCACTGTACATACATTAAAAGGGATATGTACTAACCTCCCCAGCATTCACTGTACATACATTAAAAGGGATATGTACTAACCTCCCCAGCATTCACTGTACATACATTAAAAGGGATATGTACTAACCTCCCCAGCATTCACTGTACATACATTAAAAGGGATATGTACTAACCTCCCCAGCATTCACTGTACATACATTAAAAGGGATATGTACTAACCTCCCCAGCATTCACTGTACATACATTAAAAGGGATATGTACTAACCTCCCCAGCATTCACTGTACATACATTAAAAGGGATATGTACTAACCTCCCCAGCATTCACTGTACATACATTAAAAGGGATATGTACTAACCTCCCCAGCATTCACTGTACATACATTAAAAGGGATATGTACTAACCTCCCCAGCATTCACTGTACATACATTAAAAGGGATATGTACTAACCTCCCCAGCATTCACTGTACATACATTAAAAGGGATATGTACTAACCTCCCCAGCATTCACTGTACATACATTAAAAGGGATATGTACTAACCTCCCCAGCATTCACTGTACATACATTAAAAGGGATATGTACTAACCTCCCCAGCATTCACTGTACATACATTAAAAGGGATATGTACTAACCTCCCCAGCATTCACTGTACATACATTAAAAGGGATATGTACTAACCTCCCCAGCATTCACTGTACATACATTAAAAGGGATATGTACTAACCTCCCCAGCATTCACTGTACATACATTAAAAGGGATATGTACTAACCTCCCCAGCATTCACTGTACATACATTAAAAGGGATATGTACTAACCTCCCCAGCATTCACTGTACATACATTAAAAGGGATATGTACTAACCTCCCCAGCATTCACTGTACATACATTAAAAGGGATATGTACTAACCTCCCCAGCATTCACTGTACATACATTAAAAGGGATATGTACTAACCTCCCCAGCATTCACTGTACATACATTAAAAGGGATATGTACTAACCTCCCCAGCATTCACTGTACATACATTAAAAGGGATATGTACTAACCTCCCCAGCATTCACTGTACATACATTAAAAGGGATATGTACTAACCTCCCCAGCATTCACTGTACATACATTAAAAGGGATATGTACTAACCTCCCCAGCATTCACTGTACATACATTAAAAGGGATATGTACTAACCTCCCCAGCATTCACTGTACATACATTAAAAGGGATATGTACTAACCTCCCCAGCATTCACTGTACATACATTAAAAGGGATATGTACTAACCTCCCCAGCATTCACTGTACATACATTAAAAGGGATATGTACTAACCTCCCCAGCATTCACTGTACATACATTAAAAGGGATATGTACTAACCTCCCCAGCATTCACTGTACATACATTAAAAGGGATATGTACTAACCTCCCCAGCATTCACTGTACATACATTAAAAGGGATATGTACTAACCTCCCCAGCATTCACTGTACATACATTAAAAGGGATATGTACTAACCTCCCCAGCATTCACTGTACATACATTAAAAGGGATTTGTACTAACCTCCCCAGCATGCACTGTACATACATTAAAAGGGATATGTACTAACCTCTCCATTAGACTGGAATATCTTCTCCTGTGGCATGACTCGAGCATTAAGGGTCACCAGGGAGCTGGCAAACTTCAGGCCCCAGCCTCCCATCTCCTGCCTCACCTGAGGATTGCTGGAAAACACATTACATCGGCATCAGTAAAGTGTCAGGTGTATTTCACTGGGATAAAATGCTAAACAATTGCAATGGGTGGAAAGACAACCACAAATACGAACATGTGCAGTAAAAATTAAATGTACAAGAGTGGACAATAAAGTTTACAGTTTATAGTTTAACCGGTTGCAGTAAATTTATTCAATAACAAGAGCACATTCTCCAATTTGTCAAGTGCCATCCATTCTTTTTAACTGATTATAAACATGATTTATTACTAACAATTCTTTTTTTTTTGCTTAAACAAAAAAGAAGCAAGCTCCCACATTCAACATGCAAAACAGTAAAGCCAACATACGTGTTCAACTGATTGATGAAGCCTGTTAGAGTTTGCTCCCTGTTAGAGGGGGCCACTCGAGTGTGAACTGCCACGTCCTTCATCACAGTGAAGTCAGCTCTTGCTTCCTCAGACAAGCCTGCCAAAACAAGAGACTCGTACAAAACTGGGCAGATACTGGCAATAGTCTACTTCATATCAAAATGTTCTATGCTTCTCACCATAACACTACATGACAGTCTGCAATGTGGGGAGTACGTTGTCAAAAATGATAAGTCATATTGTACTTATGAAGTTCTCTTTTTCCAACTTTGGGGGAAAAGGCCAGGCTTGGGACAAAAATTGATATATGAGGCAAAATAACTGAAAACTGTATATATTTATATATATATATATATATATATACACACAAGTCACATTTTAAGGTTAGAACGTGAACCTTTTTTATCAGGACAAGTGAAATTTTAGGGCAGAAGCCCAACTGGGACTTAAGTTAATGTCTAACCAGGTTAGAAACAACTGGATATTAAGGCTTGTACTTGTGTGTCATTAATATGCCTCTTACAAAAAAGTCTGCACAAAATACCACACATACATCAAAGAATGTTGCTAATACCTGTGAGTGTGCATAGCTCAGGCACAAAGTACATGTTTTCCGACTGTCCTCTGCGAATGTCCTTCGGTTTGGGTTTGGAGACCAGAAGAGGCTGCTTGTCATCTGAGATGGTCACTCCATAGTTCTGAATTACCAACAATCTCATAACATGTGGGACCATTGACTACACAACATCTTAAATGTGGGTGGGGCTTGACTTATTTGTAACAGGACAGAACGAAGCAAATCAGATTGACTTTTTTTATTTTATTTTTGTTAGTGTTTTGATTGTATTACAGCCTTCCACTTGTCCAAGGGAAGCCTTACCAATATAATCAGTACTTAGTGCAACTTATAATGCTTGTATCTAACAACTGCCCTTCTTGAAACATAGGTATATATTTGGTTACTAGCAATAATGCTTCAATAACCTTTTGATAATTAGCAATAACACTACATTAACCTTTTGATAACTAGCAATAACACTACTTTAACCTTTTGATAACTAGCAATAACACTACATTAACCTTTTGATAACTAGCAATAACACTACATTAACCTTTTGATAACTAGCAATAACACTACAATAACCTTTTGATAACTAGCAATAACACTACATTAACCTATTCATAACTAGCAATAACACTACATTAACCTTTTGATAACTAGCAATAACACTACATTAACCTTTCGATAACTAGCAATAATACTACATTAACCTTTTGATAACTAGCAATAACACTACATTAACCTTTTGGTAACTAGCAAAAAAACTTCAATTAGCATTTGGTAACTAGCAATAACCCTTTATTTACCTGTTGTTAACTAGCAATAACCCTTTATTTACCTATTGGTAACTAGCAATAACACTTTATTTACCTGTTGGTAGCTAGCAATAACACTTTATTTACCTGTTGGTAACTAGCAATAACACTTCAATTGCCTGTTGGTAACCAGCAATAACACTACAATTACATTTTGGTAACTATTAATAATGCTACAATTATCATTTGGTAACTAGCAATAACACTTTCATAAACTTTTGGTAACTAGCAATAACACTTCAATTACCTTTTGGTAACCAGCAATAACACTTCAATTATTTTTTGGTAACTATCAATAATGCTACAATTATCAGGGTTCACCAAAACCGTTGGTCCGCCGGTCCTGACCGGCAAATTTTACTCAGGACCGACAAGTGATTTAAGATAATCGGTCCGACTGACCGACACAATCGGATTAAAAATGGTTTCAAAAAGATCACTCAAAGTGTATAATGTGCTATTGGATTAATAGAAGGTAAATGCTTTTTGTTCAACTTCTGTCAAAAACTTTTTTTTTCTTACCTCCATTTTGATGTCTTGATGTTTAAAATTGGATTATAATTGACTATCACATTCGAGTTCAAAATCGTCGGTCTTTGTTAAAAAAAGCAACCGAGTGCGTCAACCATTTTGTTTGCTGCATTTAATTCCTTTACACAAAAAAACGCATGAAAACTTGTTTCAACAGGCATTTGTGAGCATATATCTGCTAAATAGTTTCATTATTATATTGTTCTGGGAATGATATATTTTAATTAAGATACCAACAATTTCTGAAATCAAAAGTAGGTAATTCACCCGACGTACTATATTTCAGATATTTTAAAATTCAGACATAGGGATATTTATGTGTTGATTTGTTGTTGATAGTTTGTAGCAATAAGTTTTGTGTTATTTCAGACAACAAGAATGGATGGTGGTAATTATCATGGGCCCTTCTACCAAGAAATAGGTGTAAAAGACATTCATTAAATTGAACCTGGAAATCGTTGTTCAGCTAAGAGGACATATTTTAACAATAGGTGTTGTATCAGAACTTGTGAAATTGGCTAATAAACAGAAATTGAAGTCATGCAAACAAGTGTGAATGGGTGTGTGCAATTAAGTCAAACTTGATTGGATGTCACCCTGACTTTTCAAGAACACGGATTTGTAGATCTGTGGAGGCTAAAAAACAGTTTGACAAAAAGAAGAAATCTAAAAAGATATGTGGTTTATTATTAATGTAATAATTGTTTAATTATATCGACTTTGGACATGTTTTTATTGTATTTTAATGTGATCAAAACCAATAAACATCCAAAAGGTACTCTCTTTTGTTGTGTTTTGCTGTTATAGTTTAGTCGGACAGTGGGACTGACAGAAACTGATTCAGACTGACAAAAATTTAAAGTCTGTCAGTCCGAATGACTGACAGATATTTTAAGTTTTGGCGAACCCTGAATTATCATTTGGTAAGGAGCACTTAACATTTAATTACCTTTTGGTAGTACTCTTTGTAGGAGATTTTAGATTTATCTTTCAACTCAAATGTGTCGGTCGGATGAATATCCCACATAATGTCATCCACTCTGTATGTCTTGTTGTTGTACCTATGAAGATACAGACTCGTTATATACACACACAGTATCAATGCCCCCAGCACAATTGAATTTATGTGGGTCAATAAATGGTAGGTGTTACTGTTACTAAGCACTTTTATTATCTATCAAAAAAGCAAATTCACTGATTTTAACATTGCAAACAGTATAACTATTTTTTGTACAATATTTTATATTTATCTGTAAGGGCAATTTCGAATTTGCATGATACATACTTGGTCAGTACAATGCTGCCAACCAGTTTCCTTGTGCATTCATCATAGAAGCGTTCGCCCAGTCGGTTGTACAGGTCATACATAATGTCAAGCACTGTGTCACTGCGCAGAATCTTGTGTGAGATGTCACATGATAGTAGGACGTTGGACTCGTACTGTAGAATGGAGGTGATGAATCCAGGCATGACGGTCAACCTGAAACAAACACGCATGTTTTCTTTTTCGTTCCAACATATCAGCTCCCAAATAATTGTCAGACATTGCTAATGCTTGGAATTAACTTGCCCAATGCAGCTCAAAGAACAGCTATATCCCCCACCAAAGATCCCTTGACCTTTAAGTGTTACACTAAAACAAGAATATCAGTAAAACTGATGGATGCTCCCCGCTGATACGCTTTGTTGAAAATCTATCATTAGCCTCTGTGACCTTGACCCCAGTGACCTCAAACCTCATCAAAAGGTAGAGGTCCATGCAAGGTACCTACACACCAAATATGTAAGAGATCGGTAAAATATTGAAGGCGCTATGAGAAACTGTAACAAAAGTGTGACGGAAGGAAGGTAGTAAGGAATTAAGGAAGGACAAACTGGCAACTAAATGCTGCACCGAAAATTTTCGGGAAGCATAAAAATACATATTATGCAGATCACTTTTATTTATTTTTCAATAGAGATAATGGCACAAATTATATATTTACAACAACAGAGCTTACTTGTGTTGTGAAATGTCCACAGACAAGTACAGAGCTTACTTGTATTGTGAAATGTCCACTGACAAGTTCAGAGTTTAGTTGTGTTGTGAAATGTCCACAGACAAGTACAATGTTTACTTGTGTTGTGAAATGTCAACTGACAAGTACAGAGCTTACTTGTGTTGTGGAATGTCTTCTGACAAGTACAGTGCTTACTTGCAGCATTTTTTTTCCTTCTTTGTAAAGTACCGGAAAACGGCACTTTCCCAATCTGGGAAAAATTACAAATTTCCCAATTGATTTTTTTTTTTTAAATAAAATGCAACTTTAGTTAATTATCTTATGCAGCTCTATGGCTAGAACCTTAGTAAATATATATTTATAACTTAACATCAGTTATTCTCAATTTTAAGGTATGTGTTAGCAAAAAATCAAATACACCAATTTCCCAATATGAAGATTTCACAACACGAATTTTCCCAATTTCAGGGTTTCCACGACTCAATTTTTCCCAATTTTGAGGTTTTTGCGACTCAATTTTTCCCAATTGGACCAGTACGGGTACTTTTCCCAATTGGGCAAAAAAAATCGCTGACTTGTGTTGTGAAATGTCCACTGACAAGTACAAAGCTTACTTATGTTGTGGGATGTCCACCTTCTGTGCTGGATTGTAGTAGTTACGTCCAATCTGCTTCATCTCAATCATGGCCAACACACGTCTGAAGATGATGTTGTACACCTGGATACACTGAGGGGAGTTTGGAGGCAGCTCATTGGTCAGTTTGATCGTCAACTCTACCTTTGTGCTGTCAAATTTCCTTTCAGAGTACACCTCAGTCACCTGAAATAGTTACAAGCATGTAACTGTATGAAATGCATTGCTTTGATCTAACATGGACAAGCAATATATATATGGACATGCACAAATCCTATAACAACTGTATTACTTTCAGTCTTACAGGGCCCTTGTTTGGCCGTTTTGGGGCAGAAATTCGGCCCACCCATTCCCCCCTCAAAATAGTATACTTTTTCCCCCTATTTCAGCTAAAAATTCCCCCCCTCATTTTTTATTTATTTTTTTACTTTTATACCTATGTTGCCAGCTGGTGTCGTGCTATTAACCTTTGATTAAATGTATATTTATGTAAATTAAATTACAGGGCCGTCTCTGTCCATCAGGGGCAGGGGCCCTCATCATGGGCTCATGAGGGGGAATTTTCGCGGCGTTTCCCTTATATGGGGAATTTTTTTACTTACTCTCTTATTACTACATTTGTACTGATTGAACTATATTCATTGCTTTTTTTTCAGANAAAAAAAAAAAAAAAAAAAAAAAAAAAATTAGGGGGATTTTTTTCCAAAAAGGGGAAAAAAGTATTCTTTTTTGATGGGGGACGGGGCCGATATTCGGCCATAAAAAACGGAGATCAACGGCCCTGCATTAAACTATATCAGTTTTAAGTGTTGAATGGTTGGTGAAAAGATCTTCTAAAATTCCCCTTTTCGCCCAAATCAACGCGAAATTCCCCCCTCTAAGGGCCCCGGCCCCAATCCCCCAAAGTGTAGCAAGGGCCCTGTCTTAGGGCACACAAATCTTACAAGCCTAAGAATCTGACCATGCCCAGATCAAAATCTTACAGTGCACCAAGATTTATGGACAAATATAATCTGGATCACTTTAAACCTACACGACTTAAATGATATTATGCCTAAATTTGACATGTCGGAAAGGACAAAACTGACACAAGGCTGTCCAAAGGACAGTTATATCCCCGCCATGATCCTTTGAATTTCAGACCTTCAAGTGTGACCATGATCTTGAGTTGACAAGATCTCGATAAGAAAGACATTTAAGCCAAGTTTTATAAAAATCCTTCATAGGGTCTAGGGAGTATTAAGTTGAAATGAAAAGAAATATGAAGGACTATTAAGTTTAACAATTCTGACCTTGAACTTGAGCTATTGTGAAAAGAGCTGCCTTCTACTCATTGTAATTTTAACCAAGTTGCATTCAACTCCTGCGAAGGATATAAGAGAAAATTCAACAGAGTGATTTGCACACAAAGAGTATTCCTATATTGACAACCTGCTTTGTGGCAGATTTAAAATATGTAGAAGCTTACAGCGTTTTGTAGTTTATGGGGAAGATACAGGGTGAAGCCATCAAAGGCCTTTGTCTTCCCAAGCAGTTCTTCATGCGAATACAGCAGGGCAATCCTCAAACGCTTGGAGTCGATCTCTGGTTTGAAGTCCACTCGATATTGGTAGAGATGCCAGTCCGGGGCCTGCTCCAAGTGGAAGTAGTTGGTCTTCAGGGGTATGGCTATACCAGAATTACCTGCAGTGCAATGGGAATGTCACATAATAATGATCATCCAAAGAATTCTCAACTACAACATGGCCTTTTTTAACTTTATCGTAATTTATTTATTGTTTAGGTTTACCAATAACTGAACATGTGACTGTCAAGCCATTTCTGGCACATAATTGTACATGTCTACTTTCTAAATGTGACACACACAACCTTCACTGATATACAATACATGAAACCGAATATCAGTACTTTATTCTTTTGTAAAAACATGTTCTTTCTTTTCCTTCAAGAGCAACATGGGAATGCATGGTAATAATAATTAAAACAAGAGCACCGTCGAGGGGATGCCAACGCTCGGCTGTGGGTGCTTGGATTTTCTTTTTTACCTTTGACCTTGAAGGATGACCTTGACCTTTCACCACTCAAAATGTGCAGCTCCATGAGCTACACATGCATGCCAAATATCAAATTGCTATCTTCAATATTGCACAAGTTATGGCAGCAGTTCAACTGCTATATGCCACCCTACCGGAACGAACTTAAAAGAACTTAAATTATTGGTAAGGAAATATATAATCTGAGATTTTTAATTATATGAATTACTTCCCTTGAAAATAATTGTCATCCTTCTAACAAATGTCTATTTCACTACAGTTACTGTAGATTCACAGGTAACCTTAAAGTAGGGCCTACCTAAGATACATGTATGCCCAAAAGTATCATTGTGTGCTTGGCTTGACCATAAAATGTTGTTTTGATTATGCTTCAGTTGTATGGTTTCATAATATTATATATAAAATTTCAATAGATCAATTGGCAGGTTTAGAAATTATCCCCCTTTTAAATGTAATAACTTCCCTTGAATTGTATTTTTTTACTTTTGACCTTGAAGGAAGACCTTGACCTTTCACCACTCAAAATGTGCAGCTCCATGAGATACACATGAATGCCAAATATCAAGTTGCTATCTTCAATAATGCAAAAGTTATGGCCAATGTTAAATTTTCGGGCGACGCGGACGGCGAGCTGGCTATGACAATTCCTCGGGTTTTCTTCGAAAACAGCCGAGCTAATAAAATCATTGAATTGAAAAGAGTGTAAGCAAAATAATAACCAGAACGTACCACTCTTGTCAGTTATATGGGAAGGTCTAGTGCACGGTTCTTCAAACCTCCTCCTCCTATCGGGTCTCTCTTCACCCCCTTCCCGGGCCCTTCCTCCTCCTCCCAGGCTGAGTTGAGCCAACTCCTCTGAGGGGGCCCTCATGCCTTCCCCACCTGCCATGCCAGGTCGGGGTTCACGTGCCCCACCCCTGTATGATGCTCGTCCGCTGGCAGGGGGTGGGCCTCCGTTACCATTGCCATTGTCAGCTTGCACCACAGGCTGTGGCACCTGAAGTACAATTAAAAGGCATATATTCACATGAAACAGGTGAATTCATGTGATTTGATTGGACCTGGGGTAGGAGAAACTTGAGAAGATCAAAGGTAACAAGCATTGGTGTCTCATAGATTCCCAAAATGTCAAACAACAATTCAACCTGAATCTTATTAAGACCATGGTATATTCACACTTCTGGGGAAATATGCAGGGCGACTTCCAGGAGAGAATATTATTTAAAGGCCCTATAAAGGTGACAAATCCAATTATTATGCATATAAACTGGTCTAATTTTTACCAGATTTCAGTTACTTTTGCATAAAAAATGCTAATAACACAGCTTAATTGCAACGTTGTCAAGAATTATGGAAGATATACCCGTTTCATAATTGGAAGAAATGTTTACAACTTTGCCAGGGCCCTCGTTTAGCTGTTTTTGGGGCCGAAATTCGGCCCCACCCCCCCCCTTAAAAAAGTATACCGTAAAAACGCAGTCATAAGTCTACCCACTCATAAGTCGGGGGGTATAAAATTGGTTAGAAAATTTGACATTTTAGGTATGTGCACTTCATAAGTCGGGTCAAAATTACACGAAAATTGGAAAATCAGAGTCAGTAAATATCGACCCCATCAAATTCCTTGTCCGATTCTGTGACGCAACTTTATTGTATAACATTTTAATTATATTAAACAAGTCAGATATTATAGAAGTTAAAACAATTATTACCTTGCAATTTGATAACTAGTAATAATCCAACAAAACGTCGTACCATAATTTACGATAAATGTGTTTAGAATATAGGTATTGAATTTGAGCCTCCTTCTGTGCAAAGGGGGTTTAATGCATGTGCGTTAAGTGTTGCATAGGCTAATCAGGGACAACACTTTCCGCCTTATCTGGATTTTGCTAAGAAGAGACTTTCCTTCAACAAAAAATAACATAAAAGCAAAAAGTGTTGTCCCTGATAATCCTGTGCAAATCTGGGATGACACTTGATGCACATGCATTTTAAACCCCCTATTCACAGAGCGAGGCTCATTTGAATATTTGTTGCTGTTATTGTGTTGTTGTTTGCCTTGGATTTATTGCTGTATGAAAAAAAGTATCATTGGAGATTCTGTGTTGTCCATCGTCCTTTGATGAGTCTAGAGACCCCTTGTCACTTTTCTCAACAGATCGCGATGAAATATTTTGGGAATTATGCCTTTAGCTTGGTAAAAAGATAGGTCACAAGGTTAAGTTTAAAAAAAGCAATAGTATGTACAAGTTAACTACCAGTTGTAAGTGGAATAACCTCAGCAGAAGGCATTTATGTATTGAAAACGTGACAAAAAAGTATTAAAAAGGGATGTAAATAAACTGATTGTTTGTAAACACAATTGACTTGGAGGACACTGTATTTTGAGCTCGAAACAAGTTGTATTGCTAATTTTTTTATTGTAATGTCCAATAGCATATATATATTGTTTTTTGATAACCTAAATATAAATAAAATATGAAAAAAATATTTAAAAATCGGTAAATAATTACGGATCGTCACCTTTATAGGGCCTTAAAGAATATTTTTTATAAAAATTAAAAAATGAATATCTTCTTAGTTTTAATGGGTATATTGAGATATCCTTATTAACAATTGTAAACAAGGAATGTTTTAATGGCATTCAAATACCTTTTTCAATGAATTAAACTTTGAAAATTAAAATTCATATACATGTATTTGAATTTATTTATAAGGGGAATTTTTTCTTATTTGAATTTATTTTGGCCAGAAGAAATGGGGCTAAATTTTACACATGCTCAAAATACTCCCATAAGACATTGTGTCTACCAGGCAATTTCAATCAAGATTTAAAATTAAGAGTCCAAGCAGCAAGAGTCTGTAAGCATAAACTATTAATTTAGAAACAACACTTATTCTTCAATAAAATTAACTATAATAAATATGGAATTAATAGAGAAAGGAAAAATAACAAGAGCACTGCATAGCGGGTGCCAACGCTCGGCTGTGGGTGCTTGGATTTATTTATTTTTTTACCTTTGACCTTGAAGGTCTTCATTGACCTTGACGTTTTCAGCACTCAAAATGTGCAGGTCGATAAGATACACATGAAAAACCAAAAAAAAAAAAAAAAAAAACTTTGACCTTGAAGGATGACCTTGACCTTTCACCACTCAAAATGTGCAGCTCCATGAGATACACATGCATGCCAAATATCAAGTCGCTATCTTCAATATTGAAGCTAAGGCCTATGTCAAAGTTTTGGCACGCCGCGGACGACGGACTATGACAATACATCGGGTTTTCTTCGAAAACAGACGAGCTAAAAATACCATTTTTTTAAGCCAGGATGACTCCTAAGGACTTAACTTGTATGAGAATACTAACTGGTTGTGGAGCTGGTGCAGACTGCTCGCCTGGCCTCTGTTCCGAGTCTTCAGCAGTACCTCGCGCTCGCCCTCTTGCCTTGCCTCTTGCTCTGCCAGTCATTCTGTAAATCAATAACTTATTTTTAAGTTGCAGCGAGACAGTGGACAGCAGCGCTCAACCCTATAGGCCTTTATTATAAAGCCTGACCTTCCCTCATTGCCATTCAAGCAGCCAGTAAGTGTACCAATTTGTGACCAGATACAGTAAAATCAAGCGGTTATCATTTCAAGTACCTTTTCACATTTTGGTAAATTGACAAAATTGAAAAAAAAATGGTTTCAGATTTGCACATTTTCGTTGTAGTTATGATATTTGTGAGAAAACAGTAAAACTGAACATTTACCATGCCCTAAAAAATATCCATTATATGCATCTTTTGACGATTTAAAAACTTGAAAATTATAAAGCCTTGCAGCGCGAAACGATTGAATAATTTGGAGAGTTCTTTTGTTATCGTTATATTTTGTGACACTACGAGGATTGCTTATATAAGTATAAAATACACCACGCGCTGTATGAGCACGGATGGCTGCGTGGTCTCAGCGTTAAGACTTTTACTCCAGGGGTCAGTGGTTCGAGCCCAATTACGATTTTCTTTCTTTTATTTTATTCTTGTTTTTTGCTGGAGCTTTTTAGTTCCAATGTTTACATTTATCAATTTAAAGCAATTAATGACAAACGTCAATACATGCCAAAATTTGTGAAAAGGTCCCTTTTAATGCTGTTGAAGTGTTAATTGTCTGATTTTGACAGCTTCATTTAATGATAACTTAATGTCAGGGCTTTTATTCTTTTTTAGCAGACATGTTTAATTGGCATCTTCCAAAGAAAGAAAAGTATGTCTCCCCCCCCCCAATTCCACTTGAAGAATTTCTCAATGAGATCACTTTAATTCAACAGTTTTATATGTCAATGCTCTATGGTGCGGTATAAGGTTCAACATTTTTATCATGTTTTAACTAATTGGATATTGTCATTTCTATTCATTTTCTACTTTAGTGTATACGAAGTTCATTTAAAAATATATTAATTTGTGTCTCCAAATACTCCTGATTTAAACTCTTTTCACGGTGATATATAATCTTACTTGATATGTACAGTAAAGTCCATGCGTTTTTCTTAATTTCCCTCCCTACTCGGCCTACTCCATGGGCACGCTTATGGAGGGAGATTAAGAACGTCCCGCAATACGTGGAGGTTGCATGATTGAGGACTCCGCGGTTAACGATCGGAAATTTGATACGCCAACGCTGCGACCCTCAGCGTCGGGCAACGCGGAGGAAACTCCTTGTTTAACGAGATAACGATCAATTTCACTTTGTGTTACTTCCTGATTTTCAAATAAAATAACATTTATTACAAGTACCGTGGGGATCGATCGATTTGGCAGGCCTTGACACTAACTTTTTTTTTCAACTAGCCAGTTCGGGCTAGTAAATGCAGAACCTACTAGCCCTGACCAAACTTTCATGTGCCCTGACCCAAGTATTATCAAAACACTTATATTTATCATAGAAATAAAATCGTTAAAAGGCGTTTGTTGTCTTCGACTTCACTCTGGGATTTAATTGTCATCTGATCATACTGTATTAAGAATTTTACATCTTTGAAAAGCTTATTTAAAATGCAGTTTATTGATATATCAGGGCCGTCTCTGCCCATCAGGGGAAGGGGCCAGGGGCCCACATCATGGGCTCATGAGGGGGAATTTTCACGGCGTTACCCTTTTATGGGGAATATTTTTACTTACTCTCTTATTACTACATTTGTACTGATTGAACNTTTCATGTTAGCAGGTGTTTTTTTATACTGAACATGTAAACAAATGACCTAGGACCCTATTAAAACGTCATCAAAGGAAAGCCACTTCTTGTCTGAAGGCATAAAAGCCACACCGTTCTCGCAGACAAAATTGGCTTCCTTTTTCAAGCAATCAACGCAATTAATTTACCAATCGCAGTGTTTTTTTTTTCACCTATAGGGGAATGGTGGCGGGACCGGTCCAAAGAGGCAAACAGCGTTGTTTTTCAGGAAAGAGGAAAATTAAAAATGCACACTTTTATATGCATGACCTTGACCTTTCACCACTCAAAATGTGCAGCTCCAGAAGATACACATGCATGCCAAATATCAAGTTGCTATCTTCAATATTGCAAAAATTATGGCCAATGTTAAAAGTTTTCGGACGGACGCACAAACTGACATTTCAACTGCTATATGCCACAGGGGGTAGATCGTACGCAAGTAACTGTTGTGGCGTAAGTGAGAAAAATATTAACTATTGTTCAAAATGGCGGCCAACGGCTGATTTCTCGATTTTTTCGCCTGAACTTTTGAAAGGTTTGTACATTTACCATACTTATTCGACATTATCCATACGCGCAAGATGTGATACTGATAGATATTTAACCTTGGTATAAATCCTGTAGCTGCATTATCAATATTAAAAAAGTTATTGACGACTTAATACGCAAGTTCCTGATTGTTTACGATTGACACGGCTCGTTGTTTGTGCATTTTTAGGTAATATATAAGGTTTTCTCAGCAGTTTTCATTGAAAGGTGGACTCAAGAACCATCATTATGTCCCTTGCCTGAACACCAGAATGCTTCCAAAAGGCAATCGCACTATATGCATCAAAATTCGAAAATTAACCCCCATTTTCATAACTGTTGAGCACAGTAACCCCACTTTCCGTAACTGTTGTTTATGCAAAAAGCACACTTGGTATGTGTACATGGGTAGAACGCCCATGTTAATCTCTTACTTGAATTCCGTAGTTCTCTTTTAGTTTAAATTATTCAAATTCCACTTTCTCATATACTAGTAGTTACACATAACAATAAGTTTGAATTTACCTCAAAGCGTATCTATTATATTACTATAAACATGAATACATAATTGATAAAATCTTGACTGGGTAGAACAAATGTTTATCGTCACTGTTTCTGAATTTGTTTTTAAATTTCTTTTTAGAATATTATTTTATTTCTTTTTTGTTACCATATTAAAAAAAA
>VMBQ01011185.1:5223-25056 GCA_007657795.1 Dreissena rostriformis | reverse complement strand
GTGACCTCTACTGTCTACACAAACAAATTATTGACGCACGCACGACGGACGCCGGACATCACACGATCACATGATCGTGACAGGTGAGCTAATAAAAAGTCAAGCTTAAAATGAATCAAACAACAGTTACAATCCTGTACTGAAAATTTGCTGATAAGAATGTCTTACTGGTTCATATCTTCCTCAGAATCCACCAGAAAATGGCAGACGGTGATCTCCTTGTGGGTCAATGCGAACACATGTTGGCGGTCATTGGAGTCCCCCACCTTATTCACTGTGTGACCTGGCAGGGGGATGGTTTGTATAGCCTTCGGGTCCTGGGCACAGAAATACACACGAATAACAGATATACACATGAATGTCAGAGCCCTGGGATCATAAGGTGTACACTGATTTTTCCAATCACAATTTTCAGTGCCAATGTATTCCATGAACATGTGCCACATATAAATAAGTCACTTTTCAAAAACTTTTTCCAGTGTAGATTGTTGTATCTTATGCATGCTATGTATTAAGATAATCAGGTTTATTCTGTATGAGTATCTAATATTGTACAGTCTTAATGTTTTATTTGTATACCTTGGCCAGGTTAAAACACACTGAATAAAGTTATTCTCAAAATAACCCATACTTTGTTATATACAATGAGCGCTTCATGACATCAGTGTAAATTCCAACTGGCTTATTCCATATTTTGCACAAATTTTCAAATTCTTGCTTACTTACACAAGGAACAAAACGCGCTGTGAAAAGACCGGTAAGAAGGTAATAGATTATATTTTTGCCCATATTTGTTTATTTGTAATAAAATGAGACATTGTTCTTTGAGTTCAGGTGTTAAATATATATTTTAGGCTATTTATTCCATGTCTTCGTAGTCTATTCTTTATTCTTAAGTACAAAAAAGGACAGTTTATATATGGGTCACCAAACTAAACATGTCCCATAAATAGACCATTAGCGAGAGACCAATAAGAGTCGCGTTCTGATAAAACTGGGCATAATGCATGTCCGTAAAGTGTCGTCCCAGATTAGCCTGTGCAGTCTGCACAGGCTTATCAGGGACGACACTTTCCGCCTAAACTGGATTTTCGCTAAGAAGAGACATCATTTAAACAAAAAATTCCATAAACACGGAAATTGTCGTCCCTGATTAGCCTGTGTGGACTGCACAGGCTAATCTGGGATGACAATTTACGCACAAGCATTATGCCCAGTTTTCTCAGAACGTGACCCCTTGACCAAGTGGCCCCTTACCTTGTGCTTCTTATAGATATACATGACAAAGTCAGATTTGGCCGACACCCATCGCTTGTCCCATTTCTTGTCCTTGCCCATGATGTGCACGTACCCAGACATAACAGAGTCCTGCTCAGGTTTCACCTCCTAGAAATCACAACAAACATTTTGTTTGCACCGTAAACACCATATATATTTCAATATAAGTTGAAAACAACAAGGGCTTCCTAGCATAATTAGAAATATGTCACAGGCACTATGCCCCTCAACACATGTTTGGACAGAGACAAATGCACTACATAATTATGCACTTCATATTCTGCAGTGAAAAAAAAAGAAAAAGTGCCATACATCTGGTAAAATTGGTTGCAACCAAAATTTCTTTCTGAATGATTCCCTTAACATTATGGTTAATCACTTGAAAATTTTTGAATGAAATCCACTAAGCAGTTAAAGAGGAATTCAGTACACATAATTTTGTGGTCTATGCATATATTCAGTGGGAACAAGAGATGTGTTTGTCAGAAACACAATGCCCCCTTATGCGCCGCTTTGATTATTTTATTTTTTATTTTATTTTTACCTTTGACCTTGAAGGATAACCTTGACCTTTCACCACTCAAAATGTGCAGCTCCATAAGATACACATGCATGCCAAATATGAACTTGCTATCTTCAATATTGCAAAAGTTATGAGCAAGGTTAAAGTTTTAAGACAGACAGACAGAATGACGGACAGAATGACAGACAGGCTATAAACAATATACCCCCTTTTTTTTTTTTAAAGGGGGCTTACAAAATACAAAGGGCCATAATTCAGCATAAACTGATCACAGCGAGATTTCCTTTCTTTACGATCATATACAAATAAAGGTCATTCAAATGATGAAATCTTGAGCAAGATCCAACCACTAGTTATGGAGGACTTAAAAACAAAAGCTTTTGAACGGACAAGTGCAATTCTAAATGCCTCCTAATCCATGGGGATATAAAAATTTACACAAAAACCAAATACAAAAATTTGGACTTAAATTTTTCAACTAAGACTATACATGTATACTTGTACTATCCCTATGCTAAGTTGGTCTTACGGGACTCTTACCGCAGGTGCTTTTTTCTTCTGAATATTTTCTTGTCCAATAATTTGATTGTAGCACTCCTTGCAAACGCGATTATCCTTATTTTCCCATTGAAGGAACACTCGATCCGATGAACATTTGTTGCAGAATATCTGAAAGTAAAATAATTATCCAATAATGTACAATATGGTTTATCTTGTAACCACAAAAAGCAGGCTACATGCATTCAACAATTTTGTGAATGGATAAGATGCATGATCGAAAAAATGTGATGTAAAAAGGAGTATTTATAACCAAGTATGGGTTATTTTGAGCATAACTTTATTCAGTGTGTTCTAACCTGGCCAAGAAATTTAAATAAAACATTAAGACTTTAAATATTATGACAATATACATGTAAAAATTTAATTTGTATTTAATAATCAAATGAAATTTAGATCTATTGAATACTTTATTTTGATTGTTTCCAGTTTACAATTTACAAAGGTTAAGTATATATAGTCCTCAACTTGGATTACTCAACAACTGATTAATATAATGTTAGAAGCCCATGGTTCTTATGTTTGCAATATGTAATTTTTAAGCAGTGTTTTTTTTTAAATAAGTGTCACCTTGTCCTTGGAGCTCAGGATAGAGGCATTAACCTGTCACCACTTAGATACGCATATTGACACATTTTTGTCCCTTGAAAATCAAATACAATTTTCATCCTTTCTTACTAGATTCAAGTTTTAAAGGCTTCGTTTCCAACCTTCAGATAACGAGCAGCAGCAAACAGCATAAAACCTGAACAGACTGCTCTGGTTTAATGCTGTTTGCAAAAGCCGTTTTCACTTTACTTCTGAGCTGGAAAGGGTTAATCGTAAAATGTACTTTCACAAGGGGAATATTTGAGGCATCATATTGCCCTTTGAATGCTGTGAGCAAAAGCTGCATGGTGCCCATAATTGGGAATTGAACTTTAAGTGTGACCTTGACCTTTAAGCTTAGATACAGGTCTTACACTCGTCCTGCTGGTTTCACATTGTGAAAATGTTTTGGCCAGTTATTGTACAGTTTCCATAATTATGACAAAGATACTGTCGGAAAATGCTTCATCATGACTTTATTTGACTTTTGACCTACACGTTTGACCTTCATCTATGAGCTTGGGACACAGGTCATGCGCATGACATGCTGTCTCCAAATGCTGAACATTAGTGGAATGTTATATTAAAATTGCCTTCTGAATGAAGAAGCTTCAGGCCACTTCAGCTATACTAGTCCTAAGTTTGATCTTTGACCTCTCAGCGTTACATTGAACTATGAGCCAGGGACAAGGGTTTAACATGCCACATGCCGTCCTCATATGGTGTTCATTTGTGGCAAGTAACTTCAAAATTGCTTAATGAAAGCTCAAGCTCAGATGCACACATGAACTCAACAATTGAATAAGCTTTATCGAATTAACAACAAGTATGATCGACAAAATCTAATTACAGAAAGATTATTTTTGCTTAAAAAGCAATAGAGTCTCATAAAACAATAATAATGAGCATTCATGCCAAGCTTGTTCAAAGATATGGATTGCAGGTACACATAAAGACTGAATGAACTACATCCAGATGTTCAGTTAAAATAAAATCCCCTCTGCGTGTTAGTCAAATATGTATGATACATTATATGATATATGCTGTGTAATGTGATATATGCCGTGTATACCGACAACTGACCTGCCAGCAAGAGTGACAATTTTTGCGTCTATTGATTACTGTGAACCTTTCTTTGCAGCCATAGCAACATTGCACCTAGATGTATTTAAAGGAATGCATGCAGCTTTAGAGCAATATCTTTTTGAAGTATGTACCTTTGAATGAATTCACCCAATAACAAGAGATGTGTTTGTCAGAAACACAATGCCCCCTACTGCGCCGCTTTGATATTTGTTGTTGACTTTTGACCTTGAAAGATGACCTTGACCTTTCACCACTCAAAATGTGCAGCTCCATGAGATACACATGCATGCCAAATATCAAGTTGCTATCTTCAATATTGCAAAAGTTATGGCCAATGTTAATTTTCGGACGGACGCACAGACTGATAGACAAACGGACTGACAGTTCAACTGCTATATGCCACCCTACCAGGGGCATAAAAACATGGTGACATAGTTGTGATTTAACAAATTAATTTGGAGATGATATACTGAGTAGTAATATGACTCGTTCACATTGTACAAAACAAACAGACTGGGAAGTGCTTTATGCGGAGTTGAACTTATATCCATGTCAAATGCAGCCTGTGAGGCGAAATATTTCATCTTGACATTTTTTAACAATTGCTGAAGATTTCAATTTATTGCAGGTCCAAGTTATGGAACTTGGTCAGTAAACTCACACAATGACTTGAACACATGTGCTTCAATTGAATACCTCTAGTAGAATCAGTGATATGGAGATGTTGAATGTTTAACTTCACAAAATGTTAAATTACTAAAAGGGGGCATAATTCAATTTAAGTTCAGGTCAGAGTTATGGATATTGGATATTGGTAAGTGAACTGACACAATAACCCAAACACATGTGTGAAGTTTCAATTAAATACCTGTAGAAGAAACAGTGATCAGGAGACGTTCACCTTAGCCATATGTCTAAGAACAACAAGATGTGTTTGTGAAACACAATGTCCCCTTTTGAGCGATTTTGACCAATATATTTGACCTTTGACCTTGAAGGATGACCTTGACCTTTCACCACTCAAAATGTGCAGCTCTATGAGATACACATGCATGCCAAATATCAAGTTGCTATCTTCAATATTGCAAAAGTTATGGCCAATGTTAAAGTTTGTGCAAACAAACCAACAAACAAACAAACAAACCAACAAACAGACAGGGCAAAAACAATATGTCCCCCAGTATAGACTGGGGGACATAAAAAGGGGACATAATTCGACTAAATGACAAATCAGAGTTATGTCATTTTGTCAGTGCCCTCACACAATGACCCCAAACACATGCGTGAAGTTTCTATTTAATATATGTAATAGAAACAGTCATAAGGAAATGTTAAAAGTTTAACTTAACCAGAGCATTATGCATACTCAAACATCGACATATGGGTGAGTAGTATAGCTTGGGTTTTTCGGTGAATAGTCAAGAAAATAAAACTGCAAATACATATTCATTTATTATATACAAATACAAACAGTTGGGCAACCATTTATTGTCCGATGGAAGTTGATGAACAATGAAACTTGAATCAAGAACAAGAGGAAGCCAAGAAAATTGTTAACAGAATATGACAACCAGTATACAGCCACACTTTCCACAAGTACCAGTACCCAAAGATGAGCACTAACACTCAGATTAGCATATGAGCCTCGCTCTGTGAAAAGGGGGTTTAATGCATGTGCGTAAAGTTCCGTCCCAGATTAGCCTGTGCAGTCCGCACAGGCAAATCAGGGACGACACTTTCCGCCTTAACTGGATTTTCGTCAAGAAGAGTCTTCCTTTAAACGAAAAATACAATAAAAGCGGAAATGCACATGCATTAAACCCCTATTTCACAGACCGAGGCTCATATTTAGAATGCACACTTTTAACTGACCTCTCCGCAGGCTCGACAATGGTGACGTCGCTTGATCGCGGTGAATTTGTCCTTGCACTCGTGGCACATGGTGACTTCATCGTCTTTAATCCATCTTGGTGCCTTGGTGCCTGGTTTGGGCTGAAAGTAATTATTTAAAGTACATTGAGAACTATTGTTCATTAATATGCAATTAATGTTCATATTAAATCTTCTTGAATCATAAGGAAAGTTGGGTTATTGCAAAATAGACTATTTCTTTCAATGTTAAAGCTTCAGTTTTGGAATAATAATCTATTTCATTATTGACTGATTAGGAAGGTCAAGTTGAATAAGTCATTAAAAGAACCTAATGTGGAGCAATTGAACAGTAAAATAAGAGAAATTTGGCAATGGCATGTTTAATAAAAACTGGTTTTTTAAGGGTTTATAATTTAACCGACAGATAACCTACATAAGTAAAAAGAAGCGCTTGCAATACATGCTCTTGATTTATCATAGTTACGGCTGTGTGATCCTGCCACTGACAGCAACTTGGTAATTTAAAAACGATACAGCTGTGAGGCATACAAGAACTGTTATTTTGCAATAATTTTAAAATGTGAAAATCCCACTTTGACTTTTAAGAGGACACGGTACACAAAAATAATTACAAATAGAAGAAGAACAAGACTTGTCACCATAGGATGGCATACCGGCATGCCCCCTTTTCCACATTTTTCTAAACCTAAACACAAAGTGTTTTTCCACATTTTTCAAAACCTAAGCCCAAAGTGTGACGGAATTTCAGACAGATGGACAGACAGACAGACAGACGTGCGATCACTATATGCCCACCTTCGGGGGCATAAAAAACCTTTTTATAGATAGAAGAAGAAAATACCTTTTTACAAATAGAAGAAGAAAATACCTTTTTACAAATAGAAGAAGAAAATTCCTTTTACAAATAGAAGAAGAAAAAACCTTTTTACAAATAGAAGAAGAAAATACCTTTTTACAAATAGAAGAAGAAAATACCTTTTTACAAATTGAAGAAGAAAATACCTTTTAAAAAATAGAAGAAAATACCATTTTACAAATAGAAGAAGAACATAATTTTTACAAATAGAAGAAAATACCTTTTTACAAATAGAAGAAGAAAATACCTTTTTACAAATAGAAGAAAATACCTTTTTACAAATAGAAGAAGAAAATACCTTTTACAAATAAAAGAAGAAAATACCTTTTCAGGTGTTGTTTCACCTTCACTGCTCACTAACCGACCTAGCTTCCCTTTCCTCTGAAAGTCTGTGATGACTTGTTGAAAAACCTACAAAAATATCCTTACTCATTAGAGAAAGCCATTGAAGGTTGACCGTTAATTTGGTCTATAAGGTGTCACAGCCCCAAACTGACACCAACATATAAGCTGAACTAAACTGCCCTTGAAAATAGTTCAACATGAATTTTTTGTCTGACATTGTTGAAAATCTTATTACCGTTAATTATAGGTTCACTTTCTGGTTCATTATGTTTTCAGAATCATATACATGTGCATTTTATAAAGCATGCACAATATCTATTACAATCCGGATACAATGTGGTAATGATATTATTAAACACATGTTTGTATCATATTTAGTCAGACTACTGAGAAACATTAATACAGTCCTCAAACAAAACACAAGCAAAACGGAGCAACTTACAGCTAACCAGTCGGATCCATTTCCATTATTAGACCTGAAAACAGAAAATAAAATAACCAGTTTTTTCCTTCGGAAAACCTGGTTAACAATGGCTAAATTTATGTCATATGATTAACATACAACACGCAGGTGAATAAAAATTTAAGACAAATCATGTGCTCAAATGTATTTGGTAGTTTTGTTTCCCAGGTATATTAACAGTTGAAAACACATGCTTTCATACAAAATATGTACAATATTTTAAGATTATTTATCATCATTAAGCCCTGCAGCTTTCCAATTTATTAGCGAATTTTATTATTTTGCATTTTTAAACATAAGGCATACGTTCTTTTTTGAATATATGACAATTATTTGAAAATGGTCATTTGACCAAACTGTGAGCAAGTCCCTTTAATCCCCGAGACCATTCACAATGAAGATTACTCAGCAAAACAAATAAAATGCAGCACACTGCAGAAATTTCAATTCTTATATTAATTGTGTGCACTTATATCAAAATTGTGTCACATTTAAATGACATGTTTATACAAAACTACCGAAAAATATATAAACATAAAATCCACTACTCAGATAATACCAGTCCCTATTGGTGCACTTACTCATCTAGGAACTCTATGGCTTTCTCGATGCCTTTTACACAGAAGGTGTTGTTGATGTTGATGTTTTCTCCCGGTAGAATCTCCATCCCCTCGACCTTGAGAGTGGCTCGCACCTTGTACGTGCTGGTGATGTTTTGCTCCGAACATACCAGCAGCAGGTCATTGAACTGAAAGAAAGGAATATAAACTGTATTATTTCATGAACTTTTATTTTTCAATAAACACAATTAGGTAGAATTAGGATTAAATGCAACTGTGAGAAAATGTACAGTCATTTATTATCGGGGAAAATATGGCTATCTTTAAATAAGCTTCACAAATTGATTTTTTGGGCTAAAAAGAGAGTGTGTTAAAAAAAATTTGAGTGTCCAAAAACTGTACTTTTGTTTCCATCTAACTTTGACATATACAAAACCTTTAACATTTAAATTTTGGACACTTAAAAGTTTTTTTCTTGAAATTTAAAGTTAGACATACTTAAAAGGACACATCTGAACTTAACAGAATATGTGTATATCCAGAATAAATCAAGATATATAGTACCTCCCATTAATTTGTCCTCTATCTTTATGACCTTTTTTGGTCTGTAAAATGCAATAGAGGCAATCAAGGGTAGATGGACCGGTCCAATTTGAGGCTGCCTGCCTGGTCACTACAATACCACAGAACCCTCAGCGGGGTTTTCTATTTCTAAAATATATCTACACCAACCAAAGATATGAATATTTTCGTAGAAGCCATTATAATGCCATACTTAGTGGGGTTTTCCATTTCTTGAATATATCTACACCAACCAAAGATATCTATATTTCCATAGACACACACCAAAAACAAATATCTGGACTGCTTTTCTCCACCCCTTGCTGAGATTTTCGTGATGGTCCCTTCCTTGATTAGCTCCCTTGTTGGTAGGATGAGGTCATCGATTTCCTCCCCTCGTAACTTCTGTACTATGTTCAGCAACTTGTGGAATTTCTCCTGTAAAACAAACAAGGCTTTCAATAATATACAATCATGTAATAATTTTATCAATACAAAATTTATGTTAAGAGAAAAATAACAGAAGCGAGTTTGTGGCATTGGGATTTTATTCAATTTGTAAAACCGTTCATTTTAAGGTTCAACACAATTAAGTATTCATCCTTATAAAAGAAGAAAGTGATTTATTGCAAATATAATGCAATTATCATTTTGGTTTGGTTCTGTGACATATTTTTCAGTTTTTACATTTGTTTTGTGTTGTGAACATCAAATTACAAAATTCAATGAAAACAAAAAAGAGAATCAATAACAAGTGCAATAGAAAATGATGTCAGATTGTGGTGTGAACACGGGACATGTATGACAGTAAGGTTATAAATACGCAGATGTCGGGTACAGCTTACCAGCTTTTTTATGGCTGTGTTTGAGTGACTGGTTGCCTGTGTAACCCGATCCAGGGCCTCTGAAATATCAGTTTAATGTGTCAGTAGGTGTATGTAAGAATTAAACAATTACAATATTATTATACATGGAACTTCGAAACGGTGTGCGGTAAAAATGCCAGAGGTAAAAATGCCAAAGGTAAAAATATCCAGAGGTAAAATTCCAAAGTAAAAATGCCATAAGTAAAGTGGTAAAAATGGCATAAGCCATTTTTATTTGGACGCGATAGCGTACAAATAATGTAGCGAGTTTTGCAAGCCAGTATGAGCTTAGCTACGCTGGGCGGAGCGTCGTTGTATACAATCGATATTGGCCAATGAGAGTGCACGCTTTGCATGAGCGACAGCACTCGTAGGCCTGCATTACCTGCAGTAAAATTATGCAGAAGACAATTGAGTCGGAACAGTGGTGTAATGGTAGATCGCTGGCTTAGTAAACGAGAATCCCGCCCTGACCACTGGAATTTTTCTGAGCAAGAAATTTATCCCACATTTGCTCTTCTCGTGGAAATTGCGCATTACATGCAAAATACAGTTAAATCATATATTTGACGTAAAGAATTTTAATAACTTAAAGTTGAATTCATTACATACCACTAAATTGTTTTGTCGAATTCTCAAATTGGCATAAATAAATTTGTAATCCGAAACACGCTTCTGAATTTTATTGTTAACGCCACATAAACAAATTGTAGCTTCAAATAAACAGTGCTTCATGTATTTTTGCGGTTTCTTTGTCTCAGTAAAAAGCGCGCGAAAACTTTGAAGACGTGTACAACGTCACGTGAAATGTGTTGGTGTATTTATTGAACAGCAAGTCAGGCGACATACGTGTGTTCAGTTGGAAAACCCCGTCTCGATTGGACATTATTTCATCACATCTTTTAATTGTCACATATGCGAAAAATTAATATGCTACTTAAGAAAAAAGGCGAATGTTTATGTTTATGAAATTCTTGAGTTTACTATTTAAAATGGAATATACGGGATAATCTGGCATTGAACAGCGACGAGAAAAGAAGTAAGTATGCAGTAATTGATAAGAGTTGCGCTGATACGGATGCATTGGGGAATCGATCCAGTTGGGATTATGCGAGTCTATGCGTGAGAAAAAGTGTTCAGCAATGAAATAAATGTCGTTATCCATGACTTTATAGGTTTTTTCTTAAAGAGTCATAACGGACCAAAATAACGTCATAAGTAACGTACAGAGGGGGCTCATCTTTCTACGTTATGTAATTTGTCATGTCGGCAAAATTGTTGCTCAATAATTTAAAGAAAATAATTAAAATATTAGATACACATAACACAACATGTACATGATTCTAGGCTTGTTATTCTCTAGCAAGGAAACCAACATTCTAAAGATGGTTGCCATTGCAGGAATCAATTGCGAAAGAAAAAGAGACGTTATTTTGTCTAAGTTATCTCTATAACATAACTATTAGGATAAACAGTGCACCCACAATTCGACCCGTGCTTTAAGACACACTCTTTATAAATTTGAATGGGTTTTGTTCATTTCAAACGTGCGATACAAAAAGCTGTAACATAATTTTGAAAACTGAGTCGCGTCTAAGATTATGCAATAGCGTACAAATTCAGTGCCTTCAGCGCTTTGATTANACAATTCTTATATCCATGTATTGTATAAATTAATTGAAACTTCCTGTTTACTTTTTTCATAGATAACGTACATTTCCCATAAAGGCATGAACGTCACACAAGAAGACCTCGCAGAGGGAGGGCTTATCTCACTAGCCATAGCAGCCATCGTTGTTCTACTCAGCCTGCTTTTGGCCATGAGTTCCCTGCGATACTCGACCAAACTGCCCGGCCCTTTCAAAGTGCTGGTGTTCTTCCTGCTCGCCTCTGACGCATTTCTGGTTCTCGGAACATTCTTCGATATCTTGATTCTTGATGTGCTGGAAGAGTACGACACAGACGTTGGAAGCCTAGGCTGGACCATGGTGAACATCGTGATCTACCTGATGACCTGCGAGCGTCTGTTCGCACTGAAATGTCCGCTGAAATACCTGACGTTCAGAAGCAGTCACAAGGAAACTGTCGGCCTCACTGTCCTGCCAATAATGACTGTGGTTGTATGGTTCGCAGTTGATGAGCTTGTTAAAAGTGATCAAAATCACAATACCCCATTATCCCAATTTTTTGGTGTGAATAGCTTTCTTTGCCTACTCTCAACAGTTTGCTTTATTCTCATCATTTTTCACATCTTGACCAATGAATGCGAGCTTTCTAGAAAAATGAGGGAAATGGGATTGCCTCAAACGTACATGCGAACTATATCTGAAAGACGTTACTCTGAATTGCTGTTTATTTTGTACCCTTTACAATTGATGTCCACTGTTCTCTTTCAAGTTTTACCCCACTGGAATATAATGGAACAACCTAGTACAGTATGTTTATGCCTTTTGAGCGTACGATGGTATTTTATTCAACATATGGTTTGACGAAGCGCGATTCCATTTTCTAACTTTTTTTACCCCATTTAGCAAGTTAATTGAAAGGCGTGCCGCGGCTTTGAGAATCAATATCTACAATATTGTTGTTTCCGGGTACAGCTTACCAGCTTTTTTATGGCTGTGTTTGAGTGACTTGTTGCCTGTGTAACCCGATCCAGGGCCTCTGAAATATCAGTTAAATGTGTCAGTAGGTGTATGTAAGAATGAAACAATTACAATATTATTATACATGGAACTTCGAAACGGTGTGCGTAAAAAATGCCAGAGGTAAAAATGCCAAAGGTAAAAATAGCCAGAGGTAAAATTCCAAAGGTAAAAATGCCATAAGTAAAGTGTTAAAAATGGCATAAGCCATTTTTATCTATGGCATTTTTACCTCTGGCATTTTTACCTACATTCCATCCAAACAATTTGTGAACAAATGTTTTATCACAACTTATTTCTATAGACTGTTTTCATTTATGAACTACATTGTAATTTGCGTTAAATGTAAGCCTACAATTAGTATATTGATTTAATTGATTTTGTACCTTTACTCTGTGCAATGCTTAACAAGAGAGCCCTGAAGACCCCATGTCGCACACCTGAGATTATTTGGGAAAAAATATGTTATGACCAGGTTTATTTACCCCAAGTAACCCATATATTAGTTCAGCAATTATATATGCATCAAATGTTCTATCAAAGTTTCATGAACGTTTGGCAATAAATGTAACCACTAGTTACCTAGTTTTTTACCCACATTATCCAGTTTTGAACTTGGCAGATGTGAGATCACTGAGACAAATGTTCTGGCCAAGTTTTAACATGAGTGTTAACAAGCTGTTGTTGTTGTTGTTTTTTATTTAACCAGTCAGACTAGGTTATGACCCCACATTACAAAGTTTGGAATTTGACTTAAATAGCATTGAAACAAATGTTCCAAGCAAATGTCATCAAGACTGGGCAATACAAGTGACCTTGAGATAGTTACCTATTGATCTGTATTCATCCCCATGTTACCCAGATTCAAACTTAGCCAGTGCTATCATTGGGATGAATGTTCTTACAAAGTTTTGATAATGATTGGGAAATAAATGTTTTTTCTATATATATATCTATTTGCTTACTTTCTGCATCTTGCCTGTCTGGTGCCTCTTGAGTGAGGCTTTTGATGTAGGCTGCAATAGCAAACATTACAGTGAAGTACTCTGAATATATATATGCTGGAATTAACCCTTTGAGCGCTGGAACCGGATTTTGAAGGCCTTTGCAAACAGTTTGGATCCAGATTAGACGCAGCAGAACGTGGCGTCTCATCAGGATCCAAACTGTTTGCTATTCTGATAGTATTCTTTGAAAAAAAAATCGAAGAAAATGCTAATTTTATAAATTTAGCAGACAACATTTGAGCAGACAACAAATTTCCCAGCATGCAAAGGGTTAAAGTTTTGGCACTTAAAGCTGCACATAATTGTAGAGAAGATTCTACATGAATTGCAAGCAGATGCAAATTGCTATTGTTTCCAGTAAAGAAAAGCACTACATAATGTTTGCATCTTAACACATATAAAGTTTAAACTCTATAAAATCATTTAAAAACAATTGCCAAATAGACATAGTGTTGGTCTTCTAGTTAATATGTAAGAAAGATCACAGTTTTAAAATTTAAATATGGGGCTCAGTAGATTACATGGTTGGAAAATTTACACACACAAAAAAAGCAATTAAATGTAGATATTGTTGAATGCTTTGAGCTTTTATTAGTACAAACATACAGCTCTTCGGGAAGGTAAGTAGCTTGGAGTTGGATTATTGAAACTAGCAATTAAATGGAACATGACCTACCTTTTAAGAGGAGTTCATATCGAGGGACCCGCTGTATGGGTTCAAGCATGTGATGCTGAAGTGTCAGCAGACAACATTCCGGCAGACGCTGCAACATTCATAATGCACCGCATGACTAGAGCTTTGTCACAAACGTGACTAATACCCCAGCACCGCTTTGTAAACTATTCAAGGGTAAATAACTGTCATAAAAGTTGGTTTGCATTCTAATAAACTTTTATAAGCAAGGTATAATTATTGTAGTACATTGTAAGTATTTATGGCAAGGACTCATAATTTTGGAATTTTCTAACATTTTAGTGATGCTTTCCGAGTTTTACTGTATGGTAGGTTCTGGTTAATTCGTGGGTTCTGGTTAATTCGTGGGTTCTGGTTGATTCGTGGGGAACGAGNTAACATATTCAGTATACAGCAGTAAGAACGGGGCCAGTTTTGCCATAATGTCACTGATCTTCTGCTGAGTTGACCTACATGTTACAAAACAGAAGGGTTGCTTGGATGATTACTTTTAGCATATCATTATAAACACTTCACATTATATACTACATAATTGAAGGCCATCAAACTCAAGATGGTCAAAATAAAATGACAAGCAAAACGACGGAGGGTCAGTCATTTACTGCATTAAGAGATAATCTACATCAAGCGCATCATATTCCTAAATATATATTGAATATGAACCAACAATGAATTATTGTCTTCATAAGTGTCCTTGAAACTTGAAAGAGATATAAACTCAGACTTGATTATGTAAATACTTCCTTAATAAAATCCTTGTATATGTATTTCTATTATTTGTAGACTTGCTTCATGACAAGAAAAGATCCTTAGCCAGAAATGGTACCGAACAATGAGCATATAAGGTTGTTATTCAATGACCAGTATTCAAGATGGTCTATGACCCTTATGAACAATGTTTTATAACCCATATTCACCATGTTCCAAGGCCCATATACACATTGTTATATGACCCATAGTGGCATTGTTCTTTTACCCATTTTCACATTGTTCTATGATCCATATTCACATTGTTTTTTTTCCACCCAAATACATATTGTTCTTTGACCCATGTTCATATTGTTCTCATACCCCTATTCACATTGTTCTATGACCCATAAACATATTGTTATAAGACCCATATTTACATTGTTCTATGACCCATAATCACATTGATATATGACCCATATTCAAATTGATATATGACCCATATTCAAATTGTTCTATGACCCATATTCATATTGTTCTATGACCCATATTCATATTGTTCTCTGACCCATATTCATATTGTTCTATGACCCATATTCATATTGTTCTCTGACCCATATTCATATTGTTCTCTGACCCATATTCACATTGTTCTATGAACCATATTCAAATTGTTATATGACCCACATTCACATTGTTCTATGATCCATATTCACATTGTTCTATGACCCTTATTCCTATTGTTCTATGACCCATATTCATATTGTTCTCTGACCCATACTCACATTGTTCTATGACCCATATTCACATTGTTATATGACCCACATTCACATTGTTCTATGATCCATATTCACATTGTTCTATGACCCTTATTCATATTGTTCTATGACCCATATTCATATTGTTCTATGACCCTTATTCATATTGTTCTCTGACCCATATTCAGATTGTTCTATGACCTATATTCACATTGTTATATGATCCATATTCACATTGTTATATGATCCATATTCAAATTGTTCTATGACCCATAGTCACATTGTTCTATGACCAATTGTCACATTGTTCTATGATCCATAATCGCATTGTTCTATGATCCATAGTCAAATTGTTCTATGACCCATAGTCACATTGTTCTATGACCCATTGTCACATTGTTCTATGATCCATAATTGCATTGATATATGACCCATATTCAAATTGATATATGACCCATATTCAAATTGATATATGACCCATATTCAAATTGTTCTATGACCCATATTCACATTGTTCTATGACCCATATTCACATTGTTTTGTAACTCATATTCACATTGTTCTATGATCCATATTCACATTGATATATGACCCACATTCAAATTGATATATGACCCATATTCAAATTTTTCTATGACCCATATTCACATTGTTCTATGACCCTGTGTGACCCATATTCACATTGTTCTATGACCCATATTCACATTGTTCTATGACCTATATTCACATAGTTATATGACCCATATTCACATTTTTCTATGACCCATATTCATATTGTTTTATGACCTATATTCACATTGTTCTATGATCCATATTCACATTGTTCTATGACCCATATTCAAATTGTTCTATGATCCATATTCACATTGTTCTATGACCCATATTCACAATGTTCTATGACCCATATTCAAATTGTTCTATGCTCCATATTCACATTGTTCTATGACCAATATTCACAATGTTCTATGACCTATAGTCACATTGTTCTGTGACCTATAGTCACATTGTTCTATGACCCATATTCACATTGTTCTATGACCCATATTCACATTGTCCTATGACCTATAGTCACATTGTTCTATGAACCATATTCACATTGTTCTATGACCTATAATCACAAAGTTCTATGACCCATATTCAGATTGTTCTATGAACCATAATCACATTGTTCTGTGACCTATAGTCACATTGTTCTATGACCTATAGTCACATTGTTCTATGACCTATAGTCACATTGCTCTATGACCCATATATACATTGTTCTATGACCTATAGTCACATTGTTCTATGACCCAGATTCACATTGTTCTATGACCCATAATCACATTGTTCTATGACCTATAGTCACATTGTTCTGTTACCTATAGTCACATTGTTCTATGACCCAGATTCACATTGTTCTATGACATATAGTCACATTGTTCTATGACCTATATTCACATTGTTCTATGACCCATATTCACATTGTTCTATGACATATAGTCACATTGTTCTGTTACATATAGTCACATTGTTCTATGACCCAAATTCACATTGTTCTATGACATATAGTCATATTGTTCTATGACCTATAGTCACATTGTTCTATGACCAATATTCACATTGTTCTATGACCCATATTCACACTATTCTATCATCCATGTTTACATTGTTTTATGACCTATAGTCACATTGTTCTATGACCCATATTCACATTGTTCTATGACCTATATTCACATAGTTCTATGACCCATATTCACATAGTTCTATGACCTATAGTCACATTGTTCTATGACCCATATTCACATTGTTCTATGACCCATATTCACATTATTCTATGACCCACGTTTACATTTTCTATGACCTAAAGTCACATTGTTCTATGACCTATAGTCACATTGTTCTATGACCCATATTCACATTACTCTATGACCTATATCCACATTGTTCTATGACCTATAGTCACATTGTTCTATGACCCATATTCATAATGTTCTATGACCCATATTCACATAGTTCTATGACCCATATTCACATTGTTCTATGGCCTATAGTCACATTGTTCTATGACATATATTCACATTGTTCTATGACCCAATTCACAATGTTCTATGACCCATATTCACATAGTTCTATGACCCATATTCACATTGTTATATGACCTATATTCACCTTGTTCTATGACACATATTCACAATGCTTCCCAGAGAAAAATTCCTCATCCTGTCCAAACATTTCCTTCACATCATGCAGTTCTCCTGTTTCCCTTAAAAAAAATCTTATTCTATGATAGTTCAATACCATGCTAAGAAATTTTCCACCCCTAATCCCAACAGTGCTTTTTTCACCACCAATGCCCAAATAACTGACAGCAATAAATAGGCAGGATTCCCTGATGTTGAACAGCCCTGAAACTGTACACAAGAACATTTCTCACCAGTTTTTCATCCTGTTTTCCAGGTCAGGGAGGAGGAATTGAATGTGAAAGTCATATATGGGCTTGATGGCAGAGAACATCTGCACTACCACTTCGGAAGGCATAAAGCTTGACTTGGCGTTCTCCTCTTTTATTCTTGTATGGAAAACCTGCATAAAATATTTGTTGGCATGTTAGACAATACATTTCTCATCTAAAATGGATCAAAATATATATTTTTTTTAGTCAGCTTTCACACTCAACTCTAGCAGGACTAGCGAAGCATGAAACAGGTTTGTAGAGAATCATGTAATGAATATTGTCTGGCTAGGTAAAATAAGGATATTATATTAATGCTTTTAAATTTCACTTTTTGGCTGGAAATCCACAGTCTTCAGTATTTGATCTTTTCGTGTGTTTGGATATGTTGCCATTTTGAACAGTATTTCAGTCATATCACAGTGGTCATTTAACCCTTTGAGCGCTGGAACCGGATTTTGAAGGCCTTTGCAAACAGTTTGGATCCAGATGAGACGCCACAGAACGTGGCGTCTCATCAGGATCCAAACTGTTTGCTATTCTGATAGTATTCTTTGAAAACAATCAAAGAAAATGCTAATTTTAGAAATTCAGCAGACAACATTTTAGCAGACAACAAATTTCCCAGCATGCAAAGGGTTAAACCACTCAAACTTTTCTTGTGTAAGCTGTACACATACCATTGCAAATAATTGACAATCAGATGTGGGCAGAAAATTGCCCTAGAAATACTTTAATGACAAATCCCGGTATGCGGCTGGGCCAGGAATGAAACCTGTCATCCTCAGATTTGCAATCCAGGGAGCTCCATCAACTGCTTTTATTTGATTCTTTGAATGTATTATTGAGCTTAGGACCAGAAGTCAGGCCACTCTTACCAGTAATTACAGCTGAGAGATGTTGTGAGATAAGCAAATTACTGGGCAACTGGGATTCATTGCTCAATATTGACAGGTAATTATCAGTGCCCGCCTGGAATCAAGATAAGCTCCACTGTAGGATCTATAGACAATCCCAGAAATCAATACCTTCCCGGATTACCCGCCCCTGAATACTCTCGCGCGCCTCCAAAACGGTACTGAAGAAATAAACATGGACCTATATATGTGTGTATAGGTCCCTACGCAAAACTAGGAAGCGAAACGGGTTTATCAAATATATTTAAGGATTGAAGAGTTTCTGTTATCGATCTGACAACCACATAATAGTTCGTGTTTTTTTTTAAATATAAATTACGTAATTAGTAGAAATAAGGTTCATCTGCATTCGTTTAAGAGTAATAAAACACAGCATGGACATGGACCTATTTGTGTAGGTCCCTGGCATGAATAAGGTCTTGATTGTCATTTAACATGTTATTTAAAGGTGACGCGTGATATCTTATCTTAATTTCGGTATCTACACATGTGCAGACATGTGGTGTCACGGGCAAACCCATAAACGCTTTTAATTCACACTTGGAACATCGCCGCCCATTTAGCGAATTCGTTCGCGCCTTTATCGCTGATGTTTTTTTCAAGAGATGTATGTTGCTGTCATTAATAATCCGTAATTAAAGAAAAATAAATCACTTATTTTGTTCGTGTTTTTGTTTTTCAATCGTAAATTTAGACCGTTTTACGAAAATTTAATAAAGACATACGTTTAGGAAATCTAGAGAACACAATTGAAACTATTTAAGTTTATTTAAGGCTCATTATTTTTCATGTTGAACATTTCAACCGTGAATTAAGATGTTATTAAGAAAATTTAATAATATTTCAGGCAACATGTAAAACGTTATTTAAATAATAATATAAGAAAGTTGTAGACAAAAGCTGATATGTCCTTTTCAATAAAAAAGTATGACATATCCTGACATCTTACACAGTTTTGCAAGCGAATAACTCCCATACTTGTTCATTTAAATCACAAAATTCATTTCCGGCTAGATATTTTTGTATTAGCTTGAGAGCGATTTTTGAATAAAAGATTGCTAAAAACCACTTTAGTTTTAGACTAAACTAGATACATAATTTTAATTTAAAAAAA